>NDXB01002321.1:100563-121524 GCA_002631895.1 Agapornis roseicollis | reverse complement strand
GGGGGTTTTTCAACCCCCCCCCCCCCCGCAGTTTATATTTAACAGAAAGCAAAATCCAAGAAATATACCCTACTAAACAACCTTTCAGTCCTACATATCTGCATGAAGTGATATGGACACTAGTGCATATTATGGTGACTTCACCCACTGCAGGAAAAAAAAAACCCTAATTAACCAACCAAAAAAATGTTACATACAGATCTTGAAAAAATACAAATTATTAAGTTTTTAAAATAGAAATTAGACATTTAGCTTTCATTAAGATTTGTTATTTTAATAGATTCTACATATTTTACTTCATTATACAAATTCATGCTGGACTGATGTTTGTTTCCACAGGACAAAGCCTGCAAAAATACCTGATAGATGCAAAGTCAAGCACAAGGTGAGGAAAGGTTATGCGAGCTGAGGCAGGCTCCTCTACCAAGTCCAGTGGCACTGACTACGTAGAAAGGTCTGTCAGCAGGAATACTGTCTCAGATGCATTAAATGGTAAGTTTGTATAGAAAGTACACTAGCTCAAACATGACTATGTCATACCAGGGAAAAGAAATATGAAAATATCCATGTAGTTAGAGAAGCAAAGCACTATAACTTTATTGTAAAACCCTACTTAGATTCAGAAAAGGAGGCTCAGGGGAGACCTTATCTCTCTCTACAACTACACGAAGGAGGTTGTAGTGAGGTGGGTGTCTGTTTTCCCTAGTAACAATTACAGGATGAGAGGAAGCAGCCTCAAGCTGCACTAGGGGACATTTAGATTGGGTATTAGGAAAAAACTTCTTCATCAAGAGTTGCCAAGCATTGGAACAGGGCGCCCAGGGAAGTGGTTGAGCCGCTGTCCCTGGAGGTGTTTGGGGTACATGTGGATGTGACACTTAGGGACATGGTTTAGTGGTGGACTTGGCAGTGCTAGGTTAACAGTCAGACTCCATATTACAGCTCTTTCCAAACTAACGGATTCTATGGTAATTGTTGAATTCTCATGAGTGTTTAAAATATTTCAAAACCAAAAGTAACTCTTAAAATAACACATACTCTAAATGGGTAAGTCTTTAAATATCCAGTAAACTGGTATTTATGGGCTTGGCATTATCAAGTAAGTAGAACATGAAATTTCAAAATACTACAAGTATATATGCAATAACACATTTTCCACTTCAGTAATCTACTTTTCCTCTTAAAAGAAATCATTAAATTTACCTCTTAGTAGCCTTCTTCAGCAGCTTTTTTATTTCATTAGTCTTACAGGTGTGCTTCTCATGGATAACCACAAATGCACTGCAGCCTTCTGGTGGATGTTCATCAGCTGCAATCTAATATGTCAACAATTATACTCAACCAGAACACTCTGATTGCACTTCAGCTTAAACTCCATCTCTTTGATTAAAATAACTGATCAGCTGTCATTGAGTTGTACTTCTAATTAAGCTCATTCAAAATTGGGTACATGTGAAAAATATTACAAGATTAGGACCTTACAACCTTTGTTATTGTTGTGGTCTACCAAATGCAGTCACACTCCAGAAAATGTAAGTCCATTTATGTTCTGTAAAGACAGGGCTGAAAAACCTCCAAAGCTGAAATCACATGCTGTACTCTGAGGTATTTTTCATTTTAGTCACTATCAGCAATCATGTTGATGTACAAAGACTTGAGTGCTAACCAATAAATCCCAAACAATTAACGACAGTTTTGGTTCTCTCTCCTCTTCCTACTCCACCCTCCTGACTTTCTTTTTTTTTTTTTTAATTTTTAACTCTATTCAGCTATTCCCACACAACACAGGAATCGTATGCATTATCAATGACTCTGGACTCACAAGCTGAAAGATAATAATGAAAAGGTACAAGTCTGAGATGATGATACTCCTCCAGAGAACACTTGCAACCCCCCCTAACTTTATTACAATTTATAATCTTTTAGAAATATGGATTTCTCACTTTATCTTGAAGGTGGCATTGCTAAAAGGAGGAGGAGCAATTTTAGGCTAGAGGCACAGTGAAATTACATCTTCACACTTTTTCACAAACAAACCAGGTATTTGACTAGTCTTTCAACATTTCAAATACTAAAATAATGAGAGATGAGATGTCCACTAAAGAACAAATATAAATTACTTGAAGCTATAGGAAATTTCCTATTTTGAAAATGTCTGAATTCCCACAGGCTTATTTAAAGCAATGCAAAAATTCCCCACGATCTGAGTCTCAACAATGAACAATTCCAAAAATCCTACCTTGAAAATGATGCTATCCATACAATTAAACATGGATATTTGCATCTATCAATATAACCAGCTTACTAGGCATCAGTTTTATAAATGGATCATATTTGATTACATGTACTGTTGGCATATATTTTACAGAACTGCAACAATGAACATTCCCTACTCTGCAGCTAACATACCATATAAAATCATGAACCAAATAGATAATATAATCACCTGCTGAAACATCTGAACAGTTGGAGAATATGCCCGTATTGAAAGTGCAAACTTCAGTAGATTGACTTGCAAGTTGGATAAAAATTGTCCTGCTTTTTTCAGGATTAAATTGTAATAGGAATGTTCTGAATCTGTGGAATTAAAAAAAAAAAATAGACATACTTTTAATATTTAGCCATAAATAATGTGGCATATCTGTCTGTGATACATGAGAGAAATTATGATGTTAGCACTGCTTGGCAGTTAAGTATCTTGAATGCTGTTCACTGATAATTGTTTCCTTTATTACCAATTTGAAAGGCCAAATGCAACATAAATACAATAAAAGTAAACACAAAAGTACTAGTTAGCATCTAAATCATTTTTAGCAATATAAAAATCCACTCAAGATAATAAGTGTCTCTGCAGACCCATACAGAAAATCTTGAATTTTCTTACTGATTTGTTTTTGTCAAGCTTATGCTGGCCTTCTAATGCATGTTCTGAAGGTTACTTACTTTCAAACATTATCTTACAAATTATTTCCCCACACTTAAGTCTTGGAACACTTTAGCTATGCAACTTACATAAATAAAAATCTTCCAAAGGTGACATTCTTTAGGCTACTCTCACATAGCCTATTTCTTCCTTAAAGATATATGATAGACAAAAATATGAGTGGATGTAACATGTGAAGTGGCTACCCTCCTCCATACGTATCTCGCCTTCTCAAGGCCAAAATTAGGACTCTGAGCAACAATGAAGGTGGATGGTGCTTGGGAATGACAGAAGTGATAATAAAGAATGTTGTCTAAATATATGAGAAATGATTATTCGTTTCTTCTTTTAGAGGCAAATTCAAGTGAAGATTCTCATGTAGCCTTTGGAAGGTGAGGCAAAGAAGCCTAATTAGAAAGAGGTTGCAATGTAGTTTCATCAAGTTGTGAAAAAGACCTGGATCTGCGTAAGGAATAATGCTCACCAGTGCTGGATACACTGTATGATATGATATTCTTGAAAGCAAATTTGAGTCAGAGAACCAAAGCTGTGACTGTATCAAGCATTGTGCACCATCGCTGTTCCAGAGGTTGCTCTCCCACAGGAGGAACGGTTGAAACAGACATGAAGCACTCCAGAACTGAAAATTTATGCCTCCCCAAATCTAGGTAGTCGGGATGTATTTTACTTGGTAGATACTACCAGGAACTTGTGATTCAAGTGATTCAAGATCTTTTTCACATGTAAATCAAATATTCTCCTATAAAGGTGAAAATTTGTAGCAAAGGGAAAGTGAGCTCCGGAAATGAACCAATCTGTGTCCTTAGGTCAACACCTTATTCTAATATGCTCCTGTTGTGAAAGGGGAATGACCATATGAGTAGGAAACCCCTTCAGGGGTCCAAAGTGGCACAAAACTTTTACACAGTGTGAAAATAATCTGCCAGAATTTACCTGCCTCGGCTGCTGGAGATCCCAGAAGTGCCCGTACCAAATGACAAGTGCAGCAATTAAAATTTCACTCCCTCACCATGGCTTAGGTTCCAGCAAAATATGAGACCACATACAATAGCCATGCAGGCCATAGTTCTGGAAATATCCATTAAGTGCTCCCAGCAGTTCTATATACAATTTTCACAATTAAGCGTTTCCTATCCTGTCACTTTCCTCCTTGCAATCCCTAACTTCCATTTGTTCTTAAAGTCTCTAGGATCCCCTTTCAGCTCTTTCTTCTTTCTTAAAACTGATTCTTTGGAATTCACAAAAGGGTATGATCTGCATTTCCAGAAAGCTGCCTTTCCATAAATTATATATGATCATCACTGTCTAACATTACACTACATGGATGAAAACCCCATCTCTATGTTTTCTAAACCTACATATAGCCCTGGCAGAACTAAAATAAGATAAATTTGTCTTCACACATTCCAAGCAGTGAATGTAAAAGATTTGGGAGTGGCAAATACTCCCAGATTGAAACATCTTTCCAGTAATTAAACTTCCAAGTTTTCTTCAAATTATCTCCACAAAAATAATCACAGAATATCTCAAGGGACCTCAAGGCTCACCTTGATCCAGCCTTTCTAGGCAAGCATGACCTAGACTACATGTCCCAGCACCCTGTCTAGTTAAATCTTAGAAGTGTCTGACACTGGGGAATAAAGATAGGATCTGAAATATCTACCTCTCCACTCAGCCCCAAATAACATCCTATTGAACACAATGAATAGCTATTAAATACACAATTCTAAAGATACCCCCTCAATGAAATATTTTTACCACAAGACTTTAAATTCTTTGGCTTACAAATTTCACCTCTACTTTCACTGTTGTAGAGCTGATATTTTTGCTCTACAAGACAATTAAGACAATGACTTTAATAAGAAAAAGATAATTCATCACATGCTTTCAAAAATGATGGTATTGACAATGTCACATTTATCAAATCACGCATCTACCCCTTCAACTTACATTAACAATGCTGGCTTCTTTCAGGCTACAACTGTACCTTAAAGTTCAGTAAGGTAAATTAATAGACATCAAATGGTAAGCAATCCACCTAATGCAAAACAAATTTTTTAAAGTTTATTACATATAGAACTACTGTTTCAATTTTGCAAATTATTTTCACGGAGTATCTGCTCCTTGAAACTTTGTAAGTACTTGCCCTCCAGGTACATTTTAACATTCACTCTAAGCCAAAGAGCAGAGGTCAACATTACTAGGATACAGCTCCAAACATCTAAACATGTGTATAAGCTACCTATCTGTAAACTTCCCTTCTAGCCAAGAGAGATATAGCCTTGCAGCCAACAAAACCTGAGCTACATAGCTCATTCTAAAGCATCCTAAATTTGTCAGCTGAATAGCTCTCTCAACTCCTGTAGTGAAATTAGTTAGACTGACTACAAGAAATGAATAACTAGCTCAACAGATTCATACTTACACATCAATATTTACTATCTGTGATACAGACCTTTACTTTCCTTTTATGACCATCCTCATCACTATCTTTAATCTGCCTGTGATGTGAGATACTATTGCACAGAAGTGTATCTGTAGAACAGCTAGAGAACTGGAGATTCCATGTAACAGCAGTTCAAGCTATCACATCCCTATGGCATTTAAGCAACATGCCAGCAGAGAGGCAATACTTCATTTTATTGCATGATTATTACGGACGTTCCATGCTTGTGAAATGAATTACCCTTGAACCTTTAAGTTTGATACATACATTAAAAATACTTACAAAATTTAGTTATGAATAATGCATAGTCTTCTAGCTTACAACAAATAATTTGCATTTTATTGCATTTATGTAAGATACTGTTAGATTTTCTTCAGAGAAACCAGTTTCCTTCTTAATATGTCTGTATCGGTTTTTTTCATTTTTTTTGTTTTGGAGGGGTTTTAAAAATATATTTAAGAGGCTGCTGAAAATTCAATATAGAAACTGAACCACTTGGAAAGACAGTGAACACTCATGTTATAATCAGTTGGCAGGAAACTGGCTATTTACCTTCACTCTGTGTTCCTAAATTAATCTTCTGAAATACAAAACCAGAGGCACATTTAAAATACAATCCTCTGCATTTTGTAACTGCTGGTTTACAATATGAAGGTTTTGTGGTTTTGATTTCTTTATAACATACATCAAAATACCATCATCTGCATTTCCAAATCTTCCACGAGCCTGGCAGAAAGTATACTGCATATTAAGCACAGATACACAAGGCTGTCCATGCTACCTTAAAACCTCATTCTACTTTAATAGTGTATCCCATAATTAACTCATGTTTTCAATATTGTATAGTCTCAATGATTCCCAACTTGATTTGAGTTCATATGAAAAAAATGCTGAAACAACCAAACACATCACAAGACTAAATGCTTTACAAAATTCCATGTCCACAGTTCCTACCAAATCCATTAAACTGTTACAGGTACCATAGCTAACCAGACCATTGTTAGACCTAATTCGCTAAGGCAGAATATTTTAAATGAGCAAGTTAACAACAGATGTTGATTTGATTATTTTAAGTTTAAAATAACAAGTTTTGAGAACTGAAACAACAGATTAAAAATCATCCAATGGACAATTTAAAAGAATAAAAAACAGGTACTGTATCTGATTTTTTAAGTTGCCTTTTAACTTTAATATTTCGAAACTCTTCTGAAATACTCAACAGTGGGTTGGGATACAAATTCATAATCCAATTCACCTTTAAACCCAGTTTTTCAGCTTCAAAGCTAGTAATTCTTTACCTTCTATTAAAATGTTTCTATTTAAAAACAACAGTGCTTGTATTTGGCAGTTATCCATACTCCCTACTCTTGATATGATCCAGAGCAAAACTGAGAAGTCAATGGGCCCAACCAATTTAATTTTCTCAAGTGTTACTCCAGCCCTAATGCATCATGAACATCCCTCTACATCAATGTGTCTTGACATGCAACATCTAAGACAGAACCCATTTCATACCATCCAGAGAACCAACTTCTTCCCAGAAGTATAGGGATACACACCTTTCACTAACTGTACCACTTCGGTATTTGAGGATCAATATTCTTCACTCTAGTTGACCATTTTATTTCAAATGTCTAATGAAGATTTCCCTACTGAAAGTGACTTAACTATTGCTAGGTAAGTATGATGCTATTTCATATTTAGTACATTGACTTCAGTAAGATACTCTTCAGTTGGAAGAATCAGTATTGACGTGATTATTGTCACTAAATAACCACTTTCTTTCCTGTAAACCAGAAACTTTCCTTCCTATCTTGTTCATAAAAAGCATCGGTCTGCTTGCATAATCCTACCCCAATTATGAATTGACTTTCAGGAAAACAGCTTTGTCACACACTTTTAAGTTTTCCTGCATTATAAACATATGAGTCTTTTGGCCACAATGATAAAATACACATCAATCGCTTCATATGCTTAATTAAAGTAGTATTTTAGTACGTTCTCAAGGTTCCCCCCTACCAGCATCTAATACTTCATTGGCAAGATGGGCCATGCAAATCATCCTGCTGATAATTTATTTATTCTCAGTCACACAGAGTTTATCCAAATGAAGTAGGTTAAGCATGTAGCTAACAGCTAATTTCAACAGACATCTCTGTCACTAATAATAAATGTCACTAAGCTTCACATTCCTTGAAAAGCTGGTCCAAGCAGGCAGACAGGAGATGGCTGCTGATAAAAACCCCTGACACATCATCTAATACACCAGCCTTGTCTCAAAGGCTATACCAACTGCATCTAAACCATTCATAGAAAGAAACAAAACAGTAATTCAAGTCAAAAGTCACTTATGGAGGTCACCTCATCCAAACTTTTACTTGGAGGATGTCTAATTTCAATACTAGATTAGGTTGCTCAGGGCCTTGTGCAGCAGTTTTGAGTGTCTCCAGGAGTAGATTCCACAGCCTCCTTTCACAGGGGTAGCCTGTTCCAGTGTTTACCCAACTCCATGGCAGAAACATTTTCCATAGTATCTAACCAAAATTTCCATGTTTCAACTTGTGCACATGGCTTTTTTTCATATCACAACATACCTTCATGAAGGGTCTGTTTTAATCTTCTCTATACCTTTCTATTAGGAAGTCAAAGATAGAGGGACTAGGGAGAGACCTTGTTCATAACATACTGCTATGTTCACAATAAGGATTCAGTTCTGCAATCCCACTGCCATTTCCCACATGATCTTTCTACAATTTGTTAGCTTCTAGCTATTAACATAACATTCAACTTATCTAAGTCTCTTCTAGAAGTAGTGTTAGGTCCTCCCATTCATGCCTAAGGAGCTGTACTGCTCTGAAGTAAAGAGCAAAATGAAATAGCCTTACCTCGTTTAGAAGCTTTTTTTGCCTTGTTTATCTATTGACCTACCAAGTAGGTCTAATATTCATGAGCCTGTTGTAAAGCCTGGTAGGATTCCAAGTTTCTCATTACCATGGGCATTTCCAGTAAACTGCTTTCCAAGGCATCTTCTGAAGGGGCTCACTTATGTTTTGTTTGCTGGATCTTGTGCTTTGTTCTTCTCTGCAAACTTAATATTCTTCTGTCTAACCAGGCAGAGTGTTTTTAATCTTACTTTGACAGTGATAAATATTTATTTTGAAACACCAATATTGACGACAGAAAACAGTCTCTATGCCACCTACAAGTACAAAACCTTTTTTTGGCCATTCTTTTCATTTTTCCTTTAGCTAGCATTCTCATTTTACTTATTTGTGGGATTTCCTCCCCCTATAAACATCCACCTTACACAAGACATAAAGTCTGTATATCCTATAAGCTAAGTCATGTAAGAAAGTAAGTATTTTTAATCTTTACACTTCTCTTCCATGTTGTAACAGTTCAGTCCATCTTCTTTTTCTTGCTTTCAGAACTCACGCATAGGTAGAACTCTCAGGGGAAAATATGCTACAGCTTTCGGAAGGAAAACTACCTAGTTAGCAACAGTGGAGAAGTTAGGCTTTACTTGACTGGAACTAGTTAATGTGTTAGCTTGATGTTTAAAAGTTAGATACAGTGCAAGATATTAAAGCTAGCATGCTGTTCAACTTACCTCTTTGCTTATAAACTGTTAATTCTCGTACAGTTTCCAAGAACTGCCAAAACTTCTCATTACCATCTTCTGCAATAAATTCACTGTTTAAAAATAAAAATGAATTGTCCATAGGTTGCCTTTGTTCAAATATGTACCACAGTAAAAACTTCAGTTGTTTAAAATAACAAATGCCCACCAACAACCAAGTGTTGAGTATTCGATGACCATCTAAAATCCCTTTAGCATAAAACAGTGAACAGTAGTGTATTTTGGATAAAAAGAAACTTTGAAAAAATATTGCCAATCTGAACTCAACAATCAGAGCTGTGAAGCAAGCAAAATATCTTCTGATGCAGAAATAAACACAATTTTGTACTTTATTTTTCCACAGATATTCCAATATAGTTAGAAATAAAATCAATTCAATGCATAAACTTTATTTAATAGTGGGTAAATACAAAAACGGTAATACACACTCTGTCAAGTGATAGGCTTTAATTAAATTACAGGCGGTTATCAATAACAATGTCTATTTTGCTATGCAAGGGAGGTCTTTAGTCTCTGAAACTCTTGCAAAAATTGGTTAATCCTTACAAGGCATAAAAGGTAATGTTTGCTTTATTCCAAATCCCATTCTTGTATTTACCAGTAACACTCTTTAGTTTTGTGGGTTTTCTTAAGAGAACATCAGTTGCTTTTCTTCTCCATCCTTAAGACTGCCTAAAAGAACAACTTACTAGCATGAGTGTATTGTTTCCTAATCTTTACTTTGGAAGCTTGCCACTCCTTTGATTACAGAAGCTTGCAGTTCTCCCTTTCATGGAAGTTCTCCAAACAGCAGCAAATAAGTTTAAAAATCAAATCGAAAGGATTTTAAACCAAACTGGCAGAGGAGACACAAACATGTAATACTGGAAAACATCTTCACTTCCTATTTTGAAATCATAGGCTCATAGAATATTTTGGGTTGGAAGGGACCTTCAAAGGTCATCTAGCCTGACCTCCCTGCAATGAGCAGGGACACCTTCAACTAGATCAAGTTGCCCAGAACCACATCCAGCGTGGTCTTGCATGTTTATCTGGGCTAACCAGCTTCCAAGTCAGTAAAGAATTCATAGACGGAAACAACTGCTGCCATTGCACCTTGATAAGAACAAGACTCTGCCTTTTGCAAAACACAAGTATTTGTTTTGTTGCCTTTTTGTTTTTTTATAGGTGCTGCACTCAATGATATTCAAATGAACTTTGTGTCCTTAAGAGGAAAAATTAGCTTTACATAGTATTTTTTTACGAGAGGTGCTCCTCTCTGATCATTTCGTAGCCCTTCTCTGGACACTTTCCAACAGGTCCTGTATCTTATACAGTGAGGATTCTAGAGCTGGATGCAGTACTCCAGGTGGGGTTAACTACTACAGCTTCACTACTACATCTTTCTATATACTTATTAAATCAGTGGGTGAAAGTAAACTAATTCGGGCGAGACGCAGAGATACTGTTACTCAGTGGAAAGTAGCGACTGTACAGACTGGCCCACTGCATCTTCTCCTCAGGCTAAATGCAAAGCAATTTAAACAGCACACTGAAAAAGTGGGGTAACCCGTCAGCACTAGCCATAACACTGGAGGAAACAGTTAAGCCTTAAACCAAAGGAGTTGTATAAAGACTGACAGAGGAAGAGAGGAGTGAATCGCAGGCACCCCTTCCTAGCGGCTCACCTTCCCTCTCAGCCCGCGCAGCGGAGAGAAGACAAGGCCCCTCGCTGCTCCTGTCCCCTCAGCCCCCCAAGAAACAGCTAGGGGCAGTATCGCCGCTGTCCCCTGCCGCGGCATAACGGCCCGCGCAGCGGCCAAGGAAAGCAGTAGCCGAAGGAGGAGGAAGAGGAGGAGGCTGCACGCACCTCGCCTCCAGTAGCAGTGGGGTCGCCGGCCACTTCGCCGCCAGGCGGGCCGTCACGACGTGGGAGGAGGCTGGAGCCCTACCGCAGTGGCACGGCTGGACACACAGGAGGGCAAGGAGAAGGACGGCTGGCGGCAGGGACCAATCCGCCATGAGGAACACAGACCAACACCAGCAGACACCACACTCAGCCCACGGCCCACCTCAGCCACAGCATAAGCACCCCCACCCCATCTACGCAACGCCTGCCTTGCTCCTATTGGTTGTGCTGCGCTCTCACTGCTGGGCTATTGGCCAGCACAGAGACCAATCAGTGGCTGACGCCGAAGAAATAGCGGTGCTGTCCATGCTCCCGCGTTGACACGCGGCGGGGGGCGGTGCGCTGGGCAGGTCTGGGTCCTGCGCAGGCGCAGCGTTAGCACCGCCTCCCTGAGGCGGGGTCCGGTACGGGCTCGTTACGTTAGCGAACGTTGCGTTGCTTTACAAGCGAGTTTGTGGTGGGGCTATGTCGTTTTCTATGGGCAGTGCTGCGTTCGGAGGGCGCTCTCGGCTCCAGTGAAGGTGGCTGCTGGCCGCTGAGGAGAGGCAGGCCCGTGTCGTTTCCCTAATGCTTCCCAGACCTCACCGTCGGGCTGCTGACGCTTGGCCCTAGAGGGTTGTTCTCCATCGGCATTCATCAGGATAATAGTAGATGTTACTATGTGTGAGTAGCGTCATGCAGAATATGTCTTCATGTAGAATAGAATCGCAGAATGGTTTGGGTCGGAAGGGACCTTAAAGCTCATTTAGTTCCAGCCCTGCTGCCATAGGCAGGAACACCTTCCGCTAGACAAGGCTACTTCAAGCCCCTTCTTGTAGGTCCCTTATAGGTACTGGAAGCTGCTCTGACGTCTCCCTGGACCCTTCTCCAGGCTGAACAAGTCCAGCTCAGCCTGTGGTCTAATTTCCATTTTATCTGTTTTTAAAATCTTGGCAGTTAGTTCAGTTTCCTCAGCAAAGCTGCTATGCTTCTTCAGGCTTTCCTCAGCTGTACAGTAAGGCTGGTGTGGGCGCTTCTGGAGCAGCACAGTGGAATGTGCATACAGAGCAGCTCTGAGTAGTTGTTTCTCAGAGGAAGACTCCTCTGGCTGTATTAAAAAACAGGAGGACTGCCTCTTCCAAAACATGAATCCTGGAACTTAAAGCTGAAACACGGAGGTTTTTACTGCTGCATACACCTTTATTTTGCTCACAATCATCTCCTGACTGTCCGAAGCTGCTGTGTGGGTGGCAGGAGCTAGTTGGGGCACTAATCTGGGGAGCAAGCTATGGATTGTGCAGTTTGTTTGTTGATGCTCAGAACTAATCAGTATAACATCATACAGGCAGAGAAAAGGAGCCTGTTGGCCAGGAGTTCTGAATCTGTGACATAGAAATTCAGCCAAAACTGAAATTTACTAAGCAGCTTCCCAATGTATACACATTTACATGCATTTTTCATAACTCCATTCGATACTATGTATTTACAATGATGGATGATCTACCTTACCCTAATCTATCAATTGCTGTTCTATATAAAGTTGCTGTGTTATGTTTTTGTTTCATATTGATATTGAAGAGGCTGCAATTGTTGCTTAAATGTGAATTCTTAATAGCTTGTACTTGTTTCATTTTGAGCAGTGACAACTGGGTGGCATGGTTTAGTGTGAGGTGTCCCTGCTTATGGCAGGGGGGTTGGAACTAGATGATCTTAAGGTCCTTTCCAACCCTAACTATTCTATGATTCTAATTTATGATTTGCCACACAAGCAGATAAATAAAATTTGTTGGCACTGGCAATGGGAATACAGCTAGCTTTGAATTCAGTAGCAAGATGAAGTGGTAGCTCTATATGAGAGGTCTGATTATCTGTGGGAAACAACAGAAAATAGTTGGTCCATTTTTTCTCATGAACAAAGCTCCTTTCTGATTAAATTCAGAGATCTCTGTTAGAATCTCTCAGATGAGACATTATCTCTCTGTCACATTTAGGATTATTATTAGGTGCCTAAAATTTAGAATCATAGGCAGGCTCCGTGATGCTGGAAGGGACTTCAGGAGATCTCTAGTCCAATCAGTTCAGAGCAGGGTGAGCTGTGAGGTCTATGTCAAATCTTGACAAAAACCAAGGCTAGCACCTGCGCAACCTCTCTGGGGAACCTGATCCACTGCTTAAGCTGCAGTTCTGATTGCTCCTCAGAAATAAACACAGTGTTGTAACAGAAAATTATCTTCCTTATAGAAGCTTTTGCATACTTACCCATCTTCCCTTTGCTTTGGCACCTTAGCTACATTGTAGCCATAAGTATTCAATACACACTTTTTTTTAAAAAATCAATTTATATTTGGACCAAGGCAGATTTTAAATCTTTCAGGCAGTGTGCAAACCTAGAAGATGGAGAGTGGACTTAATCTTCATTTCTAGAGCAGATTTTTTATGTAATTAAGTGTCTCAAGTAACACTTGGCCATTCTTGTACGTACATTCCAGATATATGTGAGAAACCCCCTTAGTTCCCTGAAACCATTTTTCAGTAGAACAGAAAAACAATTACAGCAAAATTTAAAAATTATTCCTATCACAGCTGTGCAATAAGAATTGATTATCATAGTTGTTTCAGTGTGACTAGAGGAAGTGATTAATGAATGCTGCTCAGCAAGATGCAAATGGTTTATGGTATAAGTCCCAGTGAGCTATGTCTGTTTAATAGAAGCAGTAGCAATAAGTGGAAATAAGTTGAGCTTCATCAGTGCTTTCAGTTAGCTGAAAATAAAACTTTATTTTTTAACAGATTGAAAACAGTTTTTGAGCTGAAAGGCTCCCTTTCTCCTGAACTTGGAGGTAATGTAAATGTCAAACACTAATCAAAAGATACGCCTGTTATCTGGTTAGTAATTGACAGCCTCCTGAGCAAGATGAAAAGATGCCAGCAGTTGCTGCTCAGGAGGCCGATCTTCTCAGAACCTGTCAATGTTACTCCTGTGTCAGGTGTTTCCCCAGAGAGATTAAGGATGCTGTACTGCATTGCTTTTTGTCCGTTCCACTGAAAAGAAAGACCAGCCTGAGTTATTTGATTAGCGTATCTCAATATAGTGTTATTGTGTCACCAACAACGCAGAGTATATTTTATACTCTGTCAGCTCTTCATTTTGAACCTCTTCGTCCAGGGATGACCAAGTGAAAGAAAATCTGATGCAGATATAATATAAGCCTGATTTCAACAGCTCACAGAAGCGGCTCACTGGCAACTTTCTGGCAACCAGAATTTATGCTGCTTTGCTGTGCCTACACATGCAGCTGCAGTGACAGCAACTGCCTCTCTTCCAGTATGCTTCTCTTTCCAGCTTGTATTAAAAAAGAAACTGAAGCAACATTTTACTTTATAAAGTAAACACAGAAGCTACAGCTTCTGACTTAAAATGAGCCACCTCAGAAATGTTAAGAATGTATTTCTTGGGCCAGATCAACAAAGTTCCTACAAATCTCTGGGCATGTCTGTACTGTTTGGTGAAGAACAGTAAAATGGGGCTGTAATGGGGAATGCAGCTCCACTCAGATACACCAGCTCAAGTTTGTAAGCAATGCCACTGCTCTGCTGTGCCAACAGGACAGTGTGGTTGTATTGATCTGTGGACTGTACTGGCCCCTAAAAGGCCAAATCTAAGCAATTACCTGTACCAATGGATAAAAATAGGGCTTAACTTTAACATAGCAGATTTTTATGAGGCTAGGTATGCTAAATCTTAGCTTGCTGGATCAAGCTCATCATGTAACATGAGTTGGCACTTCTGATGCCAACTTACAACCCCGGTGCGCTTTCATAATTATTCACTTATTAACAGAACCCTGTTAGTTTCTCAGGTAGTGAAAAGAAAGAACATTTTTCCTTCTTTAACTATGACTTCTGAATCTGTCTACATACTCAAAGGAACACAGGTGATACACTGGTGATACAAAAATTAGCCTAGAATGTACAGTAAGTCTATTTAATCACTACTGTTAATGATTCAAATAATAGCCACATATTTGTATTTTAGACATGGTTTGTCACATGCAAATATTTAGGAGATTATAACTTCAGTAGATGGAATATTTATAAATAAAAATACTACGCTAATTATATTTTTTACATTAATTCATATGCTGATATGTACAGTGAAGTGCCTTGGGACAATTTTGGCCACGTAGTGCAACAGTAGTATCAAAAAAGACTTTAATGTGACAGTACAAGTGCATTCACTGAGAAAATACAATATTTCCCAGACCAGAGGAGTAGGATTTGACTTGTAGGCCTACTGTGTATGAATCAAAATGTGCTATTGCTATATGCAAGGTGGAAAATATGAAGGTAAAATACTTGTACAGCAAAGTATATCAGTGATAGTTTCTTTTTAGTCAGATCAGTGAGTTGAGATCTGAATCCTTTTCAGGATGCCTAATATAAATTGAAAAATTAGCCAATGAGTCCTGAATGTGCATTCAACCAAATCACTTTTTACAGAAGTGGAATACTGTAGAACCATGACAACTGTCTACTTAAAGCCAAGTGCAGATTTTCTTTAAAGAAACTCTATCCTTTTAAAAGGGATGACCAGCACGTTGAATGAGATGATTTGCCCCTGCAGCTTCACTCTTGTGAGACCCAATGGGCAGTGCTGTGTTCAGCTCTGGGGCCTCCAACAAAAGAGGGATGTGAATCTGATGGAGTTTCTCTGGAGGAGAGCTGCAAAGACGCTCAGGGGACTGAAGCACCTCTCCTATGAAGACAGGCTGAGACAGTTTGGGTTGTTCAGCCTGGAGGAGAAAGGCTCTGGGGGGACCCTTCCAGTACCTAAAGGGGTCTACAAGAAATATGGAGAGAGACTTTTTACAAGGGCATGTAGTGATAGGACAAGGGACAATGGGTTTAAACTGGAAGAGGGGAGATTTAGGTTAGACATTAGGAAGAAATGCTTCACTGTGAGGGGGGTGTCCCTGCCCATGACATTGGGGTTGGAACTAGATGACCTTAAGGTCCTTTCCAACCCTAACTATTCTATGATTCTGTGATTCTATTCTATGATACTATGGTGAGGCACTGGCACAGGTTGCCCAGAGAAACTCTGCATGCGCCATCCCTGGCAATGTTCAAGGCCAGGTTGGACGTGGCTTTGAACAACCTGGTCTAGCGGAAGGTGTCTCTGCCCATGGCAGAGGGTTTGGAACTGGGTGATCTTTAAGGTCCCTTCTAACCTAAGCTATTCTATGATTCTATAAAACTGGTTCAGAATCACAATTGTATTTTCATCTCTGCTGCTTTATGTGCAAACTGTGCTCCAGTGTCCTCCAGTGAAGGCATACACTGGGAGGCAGGGCTAGACACAGCAGCTTCTGGCTCAGGCTGATTTACAGACTTGGCAGGATGGAGGAACTACTGCCATGTGAGGGAACATGTGCTCCCAAAGAGGTAACTTCTTCAGCAGTAATTCCCTATTGCTGGCTCTGTGTGGAGCAGTGTTCAGGCACAGCAGAAGCTGGGCACCAGGACCATCTGGCTGGCAGGCTGTGTGTGGTTGAGCAGCCATCAGGAGCAATCTTGTGTTTATCCCTCACTTGCCACTCAGTGTCTTTCTAGTACACCTCTAATGCAGAAAATAAAATAGAAGCACTTCTAAAAAGGATGCTTTCCTCTGCATGATGTCTTTCTAATTTTAGAGTGGTGGCACTTAGGATTATACCATCTTATATGGGGTTGTGACTCTTGACCAGACAGGGTGCTGAGCAATGTGAGGTAACTTTGAGGCTGGTCCTGCTTTATGCACAGGTAGAACAAGGTGGCTTTCAGCATGCTCTTCCAACTTAAACTATGTTGCTCAATTTGATATAGTACTTGCATCGAACTTGCTTAGCATTAGTAGCTAAATTTGCTGAAGCCTCTGGCTGCAAGCTGTGAGCTTTCACCTAGGTATGTTGAACTTTTACCCAGTTAAGTAAAGGAAGTCCCCAGAGGTGGTTCAAGCTGGAAGATAAAGGAGCTACAATCTCAGCAGAAGCTGCAATCGTAGAGATAAAAGAAATGACCCGCCTAGAGATGATGAAGGGACATGATGAAGAACAGTAAGACTCAAGAGCTTAATATTACTATTGGTCTGAACTGGAGCATAAGGGGTGGGGAACTGAGATTGTGAGGGTATAATTGCCTGGAGGTTTCTTTGCTCAGTGTCCCTCTTCAGAGGCACCAAGCTCAAGCTGTATGCTGTTAATAGAAGGGACTTTATAGATTAATCTTTTTGGTTTATTGATTCAGTGGAAACCTAGATTCAAACCCTGTTATGGTGGCTGGGATGTGTAATTTCCATAATGACTGTCCTGTGACTCTTAAATATAATTTATTTTAATTAAAGCTTTGTGTAGCTAAAGTGAAACAGAACAAGCCATGCTGCTTTACTGTATGAGCTACAATGGATCTGTTTCCTGTGGAATAAATTCCAGTGCTGCTTTTCAGATACTGCTATGTCCCTTCTCATAGGGACATGTCTGTCTCATTTCTATCATTTCGGTAATGTTAGTAGCAAACTAGTAGATACGTTTCTCACCTGCCAGGGCTCATTTCTGCTCACTTCCCAAATGTGAAACAGTACTTAGGGACAAGCCATCTAAAGCTATTCCTTCCAATAATTTATGCTGAATATCTTTAGAGGGAACAGGGAAGTGTTACTTTTGAATGATGCAAATTAATATTTTATGTCCTTTTCAGTTAATCTGAGTATATAAAATTTTCCATTTTTATGATTTATACAGAAAGCTAATTACAATCCATTGTGAAGGCAGCTTTAAAAATCAATGTAAAAATAAGTTACACATAGATGAAAGAGAAGAAAAAAGTGCAGCCACAAGCTATTATACATATTATGAAAATGGATTTATTGCTCAAGTCTTTTATTACCTTCTATTATTAAACCATTAAGGAGGTCCCTTAAGTTTAATCCAAACTGGAAACGACATATTCATATGCATATATACATGGTATTCCAGGCAAATACATACTAAAGGAACATTGTGAGAATTAAAGCTCCCAGAAGAAAATGAAAAATTTCCACATCTCTGAAGTCAGCATGATGCATCTATCAATAAGTTATAGAATGTGTACTTTAAAATGTTCCTAAACTGTGGAAAAGTCAGGAAATGCAGGTTTTAAGCATTGGAACATGCACATATAAATTCAATCCTAGGTTTGAATTTAGCCTAGCGTAGCACATTCCTTTGGTTCCAAAGACAGAGAAATGACAGGTCACCAAACACTTGAATAACAACAAAGCTGTGTTTTAAATCTGTATGTGAAGAGATTCAACTGTGCATATTTCTGGAGCTTTGCACCTGTGTATTGAAGTGATTGCACATAATTAGCAATGTGATTATCAAATATGTTTTCACATACTGCATATAATTAGACTTACAGAAACACAGTACATTTAGAATATTTTAATGTAGATAAACTTTGAGGGCAGAAATGAAGGGTTATTAACAAAATGCAAATTGCTTAACCCCTAATGTGCTAGCTTCTGGTAATGGTATCTCCAGTATCCATTTTCTGCTAAAGGGGTTCCTAGCCATGCAAGCTTACCACAGTGGTGAGGTAAGAGCTGGTGACATGTGTTGTGGAGGGTTTTTCACCCCTTCCTATTGTTGCTGAAGCAGTGATATGCAATTCCAGGCTGTGGGGCACTGAAGACACAGGGAGGAAGAAGGCAATAGAATTAATGCTATATGTATGATATCTTGATGCATACTGTTTAGAATGTCTTTTTCACTAAAATAAAATGGTCATGCACCTAGACAGATACTTGGCTAACTTCTAAGATTATACACAGGTACATATAGTAATCACACATCACATATCTTTTAGTTTTTAAAGCTAGGTTTTAGACCAGAAACCTCATCTTTATTTTAGTTTTCCATTATTCTTTGATGTGACTTCCTAGATTAAATGAAGCTAAATCAGAAATACACTGCCAGTACTGATTTTTCACATTTGTTACACTGCTGATTATACTATAATTTTGATAACTGACAGTTATCATAAACAATTTACTATAATATATAGTATGTAGGCTGATATACTTAGGTCTCCTGAAAGGATTAAGATTAAATGGTGTTTTCTATTATACTAAAAAATGAGGAGTGAGATCCTGCCTGCTGGAGCCCTCAGCAAACTTTTCCAAAAGAATCTTAAGTGTCTTCCTTCCAAAAGAAAGTGCAAGCTCCCATTTTCTCCACATTTGTTGTATGAACTTGGGTTGCTCAAACACTTTATTAAAGGAATGCAATTAAAAAATCTCTGGACAATTTGAATCCTACTATGAATACAGAATCATAGAGTCTGTGATAGTATTTCTTCGCACTTGGGAAAAGGAATGACAATTATGTTTAAAACATACGTATTTAAATAAAATAGCTTTACAGCATATTAATTTTTATGTTAAAAACATCAACTAAAATATTTTAATGCCTGCTAATTCACTTGTATGTAGCCACAGATGGGCATGCAGGGCTAGTAATTGTCTTGCAGATCACATTCTGATATTTCACTCACCATCAGTGGCAAGCCATAGTGTGAGTACACTGCTGTAAGCCACCTCTGTCTTCTCTTAGCAGTGCAATTCTTACTGTATTGCAGCTTTTCTCTTGCCACAAAATAATAACGCAGTCTTGCTAGGTACATGCTTCTCCTCACTAAACCACTTTGATTTCAAATGCCCTTTAGACCCCTTGGCCAGACAAACTGCTTTGACCAACATGTATTTTGATCTTCTTTTCTGTCAGCTGGAGAAATATGCTCTTATTTTTTTTTGCTGATTCTTAATCTGAACAAACGCTCAAGCAACCTTCACCTCAGCTCTCCTTCCAAATTTACAGTTTATTCATCTCAAACCTGTCACAGTGTTGAACAATTTTTCTTCCCTTTCATATTTCTTACCTTGTCATTGGTCTGTTGCAGACAGACTGCAAGGCCAAGAGATCCTTCCCTCTGCTGAGGGTTAGGGGAACTATTCGTATTTTGACATTTGCTGCCACAATTTGCTGTTACAAGTTAAAATTCCCAGTTCTCATGGTAATTACAGTTCCTAGCATACTTGGATCCCAGATGATAACGTAAATTAGTGCTGGAGGCAGATAACTCAAGCCAAGACTTCAAACTGAGTGTGAGTATCTAGCCTATTGCCTACAGTACTAGTGACTTTTCCGCATTGTGACTTCCATAGGTTGGCCAGATTGCAGGTAATAGGAGTACTTTCACTGCAGCCCTTCATAATTAAAGCTGAATTCCTCTCAACATTTTCCAGAAGTCTACCTGAACTTTTAAACTAATGACAGGACAAGTATTTCACTCATTTCTGAATCATATAATTCATAGAAGGCACCTTTGAAAGTCATCTAGTCCAACCCTCCATCTTGGGAATCTTTGTAGGGTAAAAGAATAGATACTACTGTTCATACACAAATACACAAAAGACCCAGTTTCTTTGTGTGGCTATACATTAGGGAAGAATCACTGATTACATGCCTCTGAGTGCTTACAGCAAGATAGGTAAATCAGAAGGAGTTAAGAAAAATCCCCAAACCGGTGTTGGAGTCCTTGTCAGAAAGGGTTGAATTGTTCCAAAACCTCCTGTAGTATAAAAAACTCCTGCACATAAAAAAGTGCAGTTCTTGAATTCAAACTTCAAAGTATGTAAGTCAGCTTGCTGAAATGAATCCAAGAAAGGCCTAGTAAGAAATAGTGGCAGCCCAGAAGGCAATAACAGCTCTGAACTTGCTGTGATTTTCACTAAGGAGCTGGAGGTCAGTTACAAAAGAAAGGTTCAGACTGGCGGACAGCTGTGGAAGCCAGATAGGCGTGCTAGAAGTTGAGCCTGATCTACCAATCTACCATTTGCACTCTTTTCTCCATTTTCCATCTGTATCCCACAGAGACCAGATGAAAGAGATGAAAGAATCTGAGATCATATACTACAGAAATAATTTTTTCTATCTTGAAGAAAGAAATTTCTTGGAAGATTTTTTGTTGTTGCTATTGGGGCTTTT
>NDXB01002321.1:53440-76471 GCA_002631895.1 Agapornis roseicollis | reverse complement strand
TTTTTTAAAAAAGGCTTTTTAAAAAAAAAAAAAAAAAAACAAAACAAAAACAAAGCAACCAACCAAAAAAACCAAAGTCCTAAGTGTTTTGGAAGTCTGTAGTAAGAAATTTTAAGCTAATGATGTTTCATTCAATTTTTTTGCTGCTGAAAGCAGATTGAGACTGATATGAGCCCTGTTAAAACAGCAGTCAGTTATTATTTTCTTGTGTAAAGGTGACTGGCTACTCACGGTGTAACAAAGGGAGTGCTAAGAACAGTGTTTCTTAGCTTGTATGGTACTGGGTGTCTCTCTTAAGCTAAATCACCCACAGGGTGAACCGACAAGGAGGGGCAGGTGGAGGAGCAGCTCCAGAGCTGGAGAGTCAGTAAAAGGCTTCTTCATGTTTCCTAGGATCTTAGATTTGAAAACCCTTGCTTTATGTCCTCTTGTTCAGATGTACTGCTGTCATTAATGATCATTTTGGATGTTAATAGCAGTCATGGTGTAATGGCACTCTGAAGCCTTTTTTACTTGATGTTAGTGAAAGCACACTTTGTACCTGCACTTGATGGTATGAATGTCTAGTGCTTCCACTGACCACAGCATTTTCTCTTTTCCTAAATTTCTTGAGGAGTTAATAATTTAAGTGGGTGTAAACTTAATTGTGTCATACTCGTGCAAAAAATGGCATACATACTTTATTGTGGGACTTCAGACTTCATTTTAGTGAAACTTAAGAATTATTGTATTCTCACAAGTTAGTCTTGCCTTAGGTTACTTGGTGGTTTTGAGGAATACACACCTTGCTATCATCATGGTGGAAAGATGACTGCCAATTCCCAAGGTATTTTACTATCGCTATCTATCTCAGGATGGTTATGTATTTGGAATCATTCAGTTAAGTCTCATTAACAGACTCCAACTTTGTAACTTTCAGAAAGGAAAGTATACTGTTTATTATCTGTTGTGAAAAGTTGAATCAATTGACACTTGTTGCATAGGTAGTGAAATAGCTCTGCTATAACTCTCATGCTGCCAGATGGCAGCAGTGCAACTGTGGCAGAATCCCTGTAAAGTGACTGAGAAGCAGCTTCCTTAAACCTGCTTTGTTGACCAGCTAACTTGATATTGACAGTTTTCTGAGGGGTGTTGAAATAAGATTTACACAAATCTGTGTTTTAAGCTGTTTTGGCAAGGTTCTAGGTAGCAACTGACAGTACTGACCTGCTGCCAGCACTTCAATAAAATAGGTGGCGGCTCAGACTTTACTAACTTGTTGATATTAGCAGCAAGATAATCTTCGAATAAGGGGGTATGTAGGTTTTAGAAAATAAGGGACCTACCATCTCAACTGCATTTGTTTAAAATCTACTGGGATATTTCCAAATCTGCAGTCAGTACTTCAGAATCTACCCACAATAAACGTTCTTAATGTTTATTTATGTTCTGATGGCACCAAGACCTGCTGTCCTCTGTCTAGTAGGGAAATTTCTGTAAGTGACGAATGTGGTGAACAGGCATGGAACTTTCTCCTTTTTCTTGCTTTGGAAAGTAAGCATAGTCGTAGTCAGTTTGAGTGCTACAAATTTCAGCTGGTTTCTTTCAGTATGTACTATAGTATTCCAGATTTTAATTTTTTTTTTCTTTTGAAATTTTACTTAAATCTGCCTTTTTTAAAAGATGGAGCAGTGTTCTTCTAGAATGACATAGCTGTAAGTCCACATAAAATCTTTTATCCTTTTACAAGAATTCTTGGAAGTGAAACACTGATGTTTCGGAGGAAGGTTTGCAAGGTACTATTCAAAGATCTAGTTGATTTACAATAGCAGTAATTATTTTCTTGTTAGAAGAAATTGTAGATGATTTGGTTTGATCTATTTTATAAGTTAGCTATCAGCTGCATATTCTTTATGGAATAGAGCAGGAAATAAATCAGTGTTGAGATACAAGTTAATGACAGCTTTTCTGTAATTTCAGAGATCATAAAAAGCAAAACAATGAACAGTTTTTAGTGCAGAGGGAACTAAGGTTTATGGTAATCTACTCTTTTGACCACAAAGAATAGCATTACAGTTTCAAGAGCTAATATTTTTCAGGACAAATGTTTCCAGAGATGAGAAGACATCTTCAGGTTAGCACTGAGATCAGGAAGATGATTTTGTTCAATATTGAAAGTGAGAGTGAGTAGGTATGGCCCTTAAGAATCAGTACTGATTTGCACAGTTCCCAAAATGTTCAGCCCTTTGGTTTTTAATTAGTTGTTTATCCTTTTCTGGTATTCCTAAGGAAGCCAGCTTTATAATGTACATGTGCTTCGATGACTGTAAGTGGCAATTATGCTTTGTATTTGTAGGCTTAAAAGGCGTTAAACGTACTTTGTTTTTCTGTGGAATTAATCTGGTGTACTTGTGATTGGTGTACTTGATGGCCTGTTACGCATAACTTTTTACAAGTGTAAAGGCAGTTAAGGGATTGAGAGAGGGCAGCAGAATATACTTCAGGGGAAAGCAGAATCAGTCACTTAAGAGAAGAAACTAAACAGTAGAGGCACCAAGCAGGAAAGGAAACTCTGCTGTATGAAACCTAAACCGAACGTGTAATAGCTGGAAGAGCAGGTGTGAATAAGACTGGAGTTGTTAACTTTTTTTAAGTAACATTTTTTTCCCTAAGTGACCAGAAATGGTGGGTTTCTAACTTCAAAGAGGGACTCCATTTTCAGAGCTGGAGACAAAAAACCTTATATAAATGTTGTTGAGAGGCTTTTAAAGTATCTTTATGATAGTCCAATAGCTGATGGTTTTAGTTCTGTTAGGGTACAGTAGGCATTGCAGCTGACTGGTAGCTGAGATGGAGGCTCAGGAGACCCTGCAGTACTTAAAAACAATACTTGGAGGCTGGTGCAGAGGTGGTGGAGAGAGTTACCTCAGGGTGCCTGAAATAGAGCTGATTGCATTTCACCTGCTGAATCTTATTTGGCCCCAAATGTCTTCTGGGGATCACTGGATTGAGTAAAAGTGAGTTTGCATGCCCAGTTAACACACAGTCCAAGTCCTCTTTTGTAATAATATTCAATATTAGAATAGTATATATGTAGGCAGAGAAGTAATTGTACTTCTGTTTCATCCCCAAAAGTTTGCCTCCATAAGTTTTCTAGGACAGTACTAATTTGTTTCTACAAGGTGTATATTGTTGATGTTCAAGGTCATACTACACATTCAGAATGCTGTTGTGATGTACCTGCGGATAGAAAAATAGAACACCTGAGAACAGAATTCAGAATACCATGTCTTTTGTAGAATCTATAGCTAATTTGATTTTTAACGTTAAAATTGAAATATCTTTTATATATTTAGTGAAAGTTGAAATATGGCCAGAAAGAAAGAAACTGCTTAAGAGGGAATACTGAATGTTACGACATTTTGAAATCCATTTTTCTGTTTACAGTGTCTTACTAGCAGAGGCTGCATCTGTCTCTGTGGAGAAAGTCAGGCACATTTAGTTTGGTTTTGTACACATGTGTGTATATATAAATGTACATCAGGCAAAATGGCTGTTTTCCTTTAATGCTTGATCATTATGATAGTGCAAATGTTTGCACATATAAATTACTTGGAGCCTAATGCATTCAAATAAGAACTTTAATAAAATGGATTTTTTTTAATAGGGTTGCATCTGAGGATTTTGGAAAGTGAAGGATAAAGTGTTGATAAAAATAGAGTGGAATAATGCAATGTGTAGTATT
This sequence comes from Agapornis roseicollis, assembly GCA_002631895.1. Lineage (NCBI taxonomy): Eukaryota > Metazoa > Chordata > Aves > Psittaciformes > Psittacidae > Agapornis > Agapornis roseicollis. The sequence continues at coordinate 72,747 of NDXB01002321.1, read as the reverse complement.
TTGATGCCTCCCACCTGCTTGTATTGTAATACAGTAAATGATAGAAGATGATTAAAGAAATTTCTAAATCAATTGTTATAATATTTTGATGGTAGAAAAGCAGCAGTGCCAATTATAAGCAAAGACTATATTAAATTGACATAAAACACTTAATAAATCCCATAATTAAGCTGGTCAGGTTTGTTTTTAATTTGCCCCTTTGTCCCCTTGGCAAAGAGGCAGCACAATATAACCTCCAGTTGCATAATCACTTTTGCATTTCTTTCTCCACACAGTCCTGCCTCATTCAGTGAAAAGAAGAGATGATACTCACTTCTTAAGACATTGGTCAATATTTTACCGTAGCTTGGTTGTTCAGTGTGAGCCTCAGGCTCTGTTTGCTGTAGACTATTAATTTCTGTGTGGACTTCTCTGTGGTGCTTATTGCTGTAATATTTGAGTAGCTAACAAAAAATATTCAACACCATTTCAAGATCAAGGGATGATCTTGACTGCATAAGAGTATACAATCACAGAATCTGGGAATGGTTTGGTTTGGACCTGCAAAGATCATCTAGTCATAACAAAAGGTTGGTAAGGGAGTTAATCAGGTTGCTCAATTCAATGTGAAAGCGTAAAAGGAAAAATATTATGTTTTAGGTTTGACCCTTTACTTTGCAGCTTCTGGCCTAGGTTGGTGCAGAATACGGTTTTATTCTAGCCACTTGGAGACTTGCCAAACCTGTCACAGCATCTGCCTTTTTAAGATGCTGGTTTTGATTGGCTCTGTCATTGCTGACTTGCAGGAAATGATTTAGTCTTGCCTGAAGAAGACTCCAGTTAAACTACAGAGATAAAAGAAGAGAAGGTGGGTAAGTAAAAGAGGCAAGAGAGGTAAAAGGCACACATCACATCCCGTGTTCAGGACCCTGTTCAACTCTGATTTATCCCTAGGGTGGGTCTTTCCTAATCAGTGACCAAGGCAAGGGTTCTCTGAAGATTACAGAGGATGTTTGTACAGTGTGGGTGCACAGGGAGTCGGATCTAGGCATATACAAGAAAACTTACTGGCAGAACTCAGATATTAGAAGCCTTAATAAAATGTCTCATTAATTTCGCATTTAAACAAACTTCATTTGTCCTAGTCAGATCCTAGTGATTGTAGGCCAGTCACTTACTCCAGCATGCAGCTGGTTAAAAGCTATTGTGAGTGCAATGCATGAACTAGCTTCAACCTCTGAAGCAACAATTACAGTAGAAAAGATGTGAAAGGGAATTATCCATTGACATTGCCCTTTTGTATCTGTAGGTGAAAAACCCCACTGATAGGGTTGATTGACCCTATTGATTGACCCTATGGCAGGTCAAGTTCAATGACATTATGGTTGAGACAGAAGAATAGTTGGTCATAAACCCAGAGCTCTGAGTAGTGCAACTTCTGTTTCTCTAGTAGTGGGTGGCAGCTCATAGGCAGTGTTCTCAATGTGGGGAGCAGATGGGCCAACCACCAAAAAAAAAAAAACCAAACCCTGAAACTTTGTTTTAATTGAAAATATCTGAAGATGTTGTTAAATTCAAGCTGCCTTAGAGGACTGTTAGCATGTTTACATGAGTTCGCCTTGAGGTTAGAAGGCAAATTCCTGATACCCAACTCATCTTCTGTGAGAGTTCTGGTTTCATAGCTTAAGGATTTCAAGTTTGTAAGTACAGACAGATTTTTCTTTGTTTTATTTTTTTAACTAATATTTCACTTTGGAGAAGACACCACAACCAACCTGATTTCACAGATATTCTCCCCTAACACTACTTCCTCTACATCTGTGTCTCATTTTGTTGGTCTGCTGTGCTTCCTCAAAATATCCCCTAAGCCTCATACAGGCAGTAAACAAGACAAATTTTAGCCCTGTTGGTGAAAGCTTGACAAAGCTTATTAGCAAATGATAATGGGGCATGATAGGAGTCATTTAGCCATACTGTGTAACCTGGTTTTCCTCTAATAATCAAATACTGAGAAAAATCCAATGGCATGGGGAAATTTGTGTTTAAGATGTTTGGGTGCAAATTAATAGTCTGGAGTTAAGAGAGTTTCCTAGCAGTGTTTCACTGCTAAATCAGAAGTGTGAATCTGTTTTTCTAGACTTCATTTGTTGGATACTCCTTGCCAATTTTTGTTGCATATAATTAAAAATACAGCCATTACTGAAGGGAGTGAAAATAATCAATGTTGGGACAAATGAATAACCACTGCAAATGGATACTGTAGTAAATACCTCAACTGTGTCTTGCATGAAGGATCTTTCTGTGTATATTATAACCTTAGTGATAGGCTTACCTCTAGTTAGGATGCTCTTCTCAAGGTAGCTTTGGACCAGAATTAGACAGTTCTTCCAAGAACTGGTAGGAAGTCCCATGTTTGTGCCTTGTAAGTAACTGAAGCAAGCTGCATGAAGTTTAATTAAAATGTCTGTGCATCTTCACCTTATCTCATGAGTACCCAGAAAACACGCAAAAGAGAAGTGTTTAGTAGCCTTAGGTGGTCTGAAGAGTCAGAAAAACGTTTCTTACATATGTGAAGCTGTTAAATGTGTAGTGTTTTTCATAGGCCAACCTAGCAGTTTAAAATTAAACTTCATGGTGGTTCTTTGCTTCCAAATACTGGATTGAGCCATTTTCTCCAGGTCAGAGTTGAACGTAGCAAGTCATTGTCTTGCTCAGATTACTATTTCAAACTTTTATCTATCTCTTCAAGTAGTTATTCCGTTACCTCCTTCTTCTCCATATCATGCTACATAGCAGTTAGCTCTCTCGCCACTCTTCATGTTTTAGCCCCCTGTTGCCTGTTCTGAAGCAAAAGGCGTATGTATGCTGTTTGTTACAGTGAAGTGTTTCTACACCCTTTTTCAAAGCTGGAAGGTATGCCTCTTTTGATGGCTTGGTTGTGCTTGAAAATATCTTGTCATATTTAATTCATGGAAAAATTGTCTTGGCTCTTTTACATTTAAAAGACTAATATTTTTCAGTTTTGTACTTCACCAGCAAGAATGTTTTCTTTTTGGCAGTTCCTAAGAAATTCTTGTCTTTGTTTGATTAGGAGTTGCATGAATAACAGCATGCAGTTTATTTCTTGTCTGATAGAAATGTTGTTAGTAATCACTTACAACATCAAATCATCTTGTATTTATAACATTTTATTATTCCTATGAGAGTATCATCATGAAGTTATTATGGAAAGGCTTATCATTAGATAAAAACATTTTCAAATGTGTATTGCAGAAAATACTTGCAATGGCATCACAACTCTTAAGGAAGGAAGCAAGCTTTCTACCTCCACAAGTAAATCTGTCAGGGAAGTAACCCTTCACTGCTTTAAAACAAATTCTCCGTCTGTAAAGTTCCCTGGAGTTTGCGTGGAGACTTCAATGTAATTTAAAAAGAAGGCAAGACCTATTTCTGTATTCACACTATGCTTTCTGTGGCTTTGGAAATTATTTTTCTTAGTGTAGTGAGAAAAAGCAAAGGAGTATCTTAGTTATGTATTGAAGGCTGTGCAGCTTTTGAAACCAGTCTCTTAAAGTGGCTAGATAAAGTCATGGGAAGAAAAGTCATCCAGAGCTAAACACAGGTGCCAAAAGTGCTTGAGGCATTTCTGTGGTAGAACCACTGGATGCTAGGAGAGTTTTTAAGGGAGGTACTATAATCCACAGCCAGCATTTACACTGTTTTCTCATGCACCTGTGTAGCCCAAGCTGTATCTCCAGTTACTGCATCTCCAGTAAGACCAGCGATTCTTATATTCTTATCACTGTTGTTTTGAAATTTTAATTTAAATTAAATTTAAATGTGTAAAACAGTCCTCGAGAGGGACTTCATTTGCATAAAATGCATGGGAAGGCAATTTGACCAAATAATCTTTCAAGCTTGTAAGGTAGGTTTTCAAAGTGTACTTGCAAAAGAGAGAAATTCTGGTAAGTCATTTGCCTTTACTACATTTTAGACACTGTTATGAATTAAAACAACAGGAGCTGATTGTATTAACAGTCATCCTTGTATCAGTATTGAAGTCCATTCCTGAAGTAACATCACTGAATGGAATTGTTTGGGGTTTTGGGGTTTTTTTGTTTGCTTTTTTTGAAACTGCCTCAGTGGGAAGTGAATTGACTCAGTGTGACTTAATTGGGAACAATTTAATAGTTAAGAAATGCAGTTGGAATTAAGGCTAATCCAACTGTTCTGTCTGGTTTACCTGGTTTATGTAGCTGTTGTATTTCTGTCTCTTGAGTATCCTGCTGAAAGCTGAAACGAAATTTGAGCTAGTGTTTTTTTTTGAATGCTTTTGCTTCAGTATAATATTAATCAAAATACCTTGGCTACTCTTTAGCTGTTATGGGTGCAAAGCGAATCCTGATTGCCAGTGTTCTAAAGGGATGGTCGATGCCTTTTCATGCACCTTAAAGCAGATGAAAGCCACTGAAACTATGTAATATTGGTCCTTCAGTGAGTCCATTGTTAAAATGCTCCCCAAAGTTTTAAGTAATCTCTGTACACTGTGCCTAATGGAGGAAGAAACCATGAAGTTGTGAATAGATGTAACCTGCATACTGTTTCCCTTACTGTAAAATTTTGATTTTCATTTTCAGTATATGAATGCTTAAGCATTTATGAACAAGTGGCCATACTTGGAAATTTTGTCTGCTTTACACCATACAGTTTTCTTATGTTTGTTCATTCTGTAATCTTGCCTTATGGGTGTTTCTTCATATCACTGAATGATCTTGGGCTCTGAGCAACCTGATCTAGAGAAAGATGTCCATGCCCATGGCAGGGGTGTTGGACTAGACTATCTTCAAAGATCCTTTCCAGCCCTAACCATTCTGTGATTTTATGGTCTAGGCTGGGAGTATCCTCTCTGTAGATCATCTGTCTAAGAGGACCCAGAGAAAGCTTCGTGTAACAAGTTTAGGATTTTTATTGTATTTCTGAAGAGTAATCAGTTTATATGGGTTGCTTTGGGTTCTTCTTCTGATGCCTGCATCTGCCTATAAAGCCTTTTGGTGTGCAATTAATCATAACATTCACTTATTTACAAAAATGACATCTTTAGGGATTTTTCATACCTAGACATCTGTGGTACACATGCTTATTTCTGTAAAGGTACTGGCCTATGTGCTTCTGTGACTAGTGCTGTATCTTGAAGTAGTTTGCAAAATGTGGTGGGAATTACCTCCTAACTCTTAAGAACCCCTCCCCAAACAAATGAACCAAAACTCCTCTTTACCTAACTGATGACAAATAAAAACCCCCCACTTAATGCCCCCAAATAAGAAAGTATTTCTGCGTGTTAATTTCAGCATTACTCTCTTAAGCTAGAGTGAGCAGTGGAAGAAGTACATTTTAGAAAATCAAAGATTTCTTGAATCGGATAATAAGGATTCCTCATGTAAGAAAGTTACCATCCTGAATAGCAGAACAGTACAGCTTGGTTTTTATGATAGAATGTATTAATATCTGCTCCGAATTTGCCATGGATAACTTCTGGAAAAAAGTATGTGCCATTAAAAAATGTTTAGTTGGAAGATTATTGAAATGTATGAGGCTTTTATTTGAAGGATATCGTAAATTATTTTTATGTGTAAGCATATGGAGACTAAGATTAATCAAAGCCCTTCATGCCCACAGCAGTTTATTGTGTAGCTGACATCTCTCAAACTACTGCCTAGTTAATACTTTAGTTCTGTAAGATCCTTGCAATATTAAGGATGCTGTTACAGGAGTCACTGAGAAGATCTCATTGTTTGACCTCTTCTGTAATAAAATACCCATCACAGGAGACTCTTTTCTAGTTTTATCCAGCAGTGTTTTCATATATCGGGATACTAGATCAAATAAAACTATTGGAATGGTATTGTTTTATTGTGTTTACTTCTAGCTGTAAGAGATTTTGGTAGACTGGTTCCGCAGTACCCCAAATGTCAGTGTAACTGTACCTATTAATTCCCTTCTCATTGGTGATAGCCTCTAGTGGTCATAGAGTGTGTAGGAAAAACATTCAGGGTATCCTTAGCAGATGTTCAAGGCACTGGTGATGCGAAAAGGGAAGGGCAACACTTTGTTCCTTTGTTCAAACTTAGTCATATAGCTGGGAGGGAACAACTTGCTTTATGGCAGTATGAAGAGTCTGAATAACTAGTGTCTGGTTGCAGGACCAATATAACTGTTTAATTACTATGCAGTTATAGTTGCTTTTGATGACTGTGGGAGGAAAAAGTTATTCCACTGAGGCAAAACTCTTGTAAAAACTTACTTGTGCTTGCAAGTGTTTCATTTGCTTTCCCAGCTCAGTGTGGTTTTTGCCTTTGCTGAGACCTACGTATGGTAACCTGTATGCTTCCCTAAAAACTTAAACTGTGCTCTCCTCCCTAACCCCTGCTGAGCTAATGCAGACACTATCTTATCTATTTCTCTTACAGAAATGCTTGTAGTCCCACATCTGGATCATCCTTGTGTGAATGAAATATACTGTCAGTATATGCACACATGCAAATCTCAGAATGACAGGTGACACAAAAAGAAAGGAGCATTTAGGGACTGTGGTGGTACAACAAGGGGCAATGGCCTCAAGCTTTAACAGAGGAGAGATTTAGGTTAGATATAAGGAGGCTGGGGAGGCACTGGCACAGGTTGCCTAAGGAACTTGTGGGTGCTCCATCCCTGACAGTGTTCAAGACCAGGCTGGATGAGGCTTTGAGCAACCTGGTCTAGTGGAAGGTGTCCTTGCCTATGCAGTGGGGCTGGAACTGGATGAACTTAAGGTCCTTTCTAACCCAGATCATTCTATGATTCTGTAAGCAGTGTTGGTCATACAGCTTCTGTACAAACCAGGCCTGGTAGGGCTTACTTGGTCCAAAATGATGCATATGAATCCAAGTGAGAAATCTGTATAAAGCTGGCTTGTATTTTCTGTTCCCTTCAGTGAGCAGCATCACTGACATTCATTTTCTCCATGATGGTTTTCTGTGCCTAGTATGCAAAATCTGCTAAGCCTGATTTATGTAGACTTTATATTATACATGGATTTGCTTTATCTAGGTTCTCTCTCCTCTTCCCAGTGTGGGAAGCTGGCTGGCTGTGCCTGTGGCTTTTAAACAGCTAGATGCCTTCACTTCCAGTATATCTTTAGCTGTTCACAGCTGCTTCTGAAAATGTGGCTTTGCAAAGAGAAGGTCCTTTATTTTTAAAACTAAGGAAGCTGATGAGGGGTTGTTTTAAGACTAGGTACATGGTACAAGATGTCTTCCTATTTTATCTTTAAAAAGTGACTGTGCTGTGGTGAAGCACATTATTGTAGGTTTACTCTCTCAGAGGAGAACTTGTAGGTGTTCACATAGACGGTAGTCCTGCTAGCTGCTTTAAAATGGGTGTGAAACTACAGCAGAAGACTTCAAGCAAGGATAAGCTGCCGTTCTCACAAAAAAAGTCCTGTGCTCTTCTCCCTCATCTCAGTTACTGTGCCAGTGCTTGTTTTTCTTTCCCCTGCCTCCTCCAACTTTCCAAAGCTTATGTAGCTGTGAATTGAATTGGTTCAGAGCTCTATTCCAATTAAAATTAGCTATATTTATGTTCCTGCAGCTGTGTATAAGAGAAGGAAGACAGCATGAGGATAACAACTGGGGCTAGGAGGGGTGAGACTTGCTGCTTCTGCCAGCTTGCTTAGCGCCTTTGGATGCAATCAATCAGTTGAGCTTAGTAGCTGTAGAAATATCCTATGCAGTTGCAGCTTTAGATCACACTCAGATCAAATTTGGTATGAAATTGTTCTCTGTCACGTTTTGCCATCACAATCTGCAGTTAGGATTCAGCAGCTTTCACAGGTGACGTTTTCAAGCAGGGAAGAAACATGCATATGGAAATATCAGGCATACGGTCCTAAGGTGTCAAAAAGCATTAGAGAAATCTCCCATCCTTGAAAATTCCTGACTAATCTCTTCCTTCACCATGAAGGAACAGACTCAAAATACCAAGAGAAAAAAAAAGGCTATACTACTTTACCCCAAGGCATATAAAGGCTGGGGTGTTTTTGGAGCATTCTGTTTAGTGGGTGGCATTGTAAATCAACTTTGGTACTGAAAAATATCTGATTTACTGGATACCAAAAGGTTTTTGCTGTCCCTTCTCTGTTCTGTCTGTCCTGTCCCCCCACTCTCTCCCGCATTTTTTTATACCTTTTTGTTGCCCTTCTTTCTTTTTTTTTTTTTTTTTTCTTTCCTATTTTTCTGTGTCATGTTACTACCTCACCTTTATTCCCTATTTTAGCCCTGTTTTTCTTCCTTGCTGCTTCTGTCTCCATGTACTTAGAATCTACTCAGGCAACAATCCCACCACCAAGTCACAGGGTTTAAGAAGCCTACCAGACTGAAGACTAGATGCAGGTGGTATTTGAAATAGAAAACCATGCCATCAAGAAGCAAGGCTTGAGTGAGACACCAAGAAATCCCAAACCCTCTTCTTGCAGCTGTCAGGAAAGGTCCAATCCTGTGCAGTTTCAGCCTCTCTTAGCCTCTGATTAATATGTGTATGATTAAATACAGGCCCATTTCCGCTTTTAAGCAAGCGGTGCTTTCTTCTTTTGGGTCTCCATACAGCATTGTGCTCATATTCTTGTTTTCCTCATCCCTTTTTTGCTCCTGCCTGGGCAATTGTTAGCAAGTATATTTTGTGTCTTCCACTTGTGATTTTCTGTGGTTGCTGTTACTGTCTGCAGAGCTTTGGTGATGGAAGATGCTTCTACATTGTTTTGCACAGATGTTCTGTTGTTGCTATGTACATTAATTATATTTTCCATCTCTGGCAGTGTTCAAGTGATGGAGGCTGTGCTTGTTCACCAGTGGAGTGCCACCAGATCAGACTGCTTCTGGGCAGCTTTTTGGATTTAAGTGGCCTGCAGAGGTCCTGTCCAACCAAAATTATTTTGTAATTTGTTGATGTATGAAGCAGATGTGCTGGATAGCTTGTATTATATATATTTTTCTAATATAAGGGCTTTCTGAGGTCACATATGCAGCTTCGTTTATAGATGCTTGCAAATCATCATTGTTGGCGAAGTGCACACTAGCACAGAAAAGAACATACAGAAAAATAAGATTTGCCATGTTGGGTGAAATTCTCTGGTCTGGCTAGATGACAGCTAGCTAACTGTATTCACTGCCAGACCTTTAAAAGAAAAAACCCCAAACCAACCCAACAGTAAGAAGAGGAAAGAACCCAACCCGTCCCAGAGGACTCTGTAGGATCAGCATGGAATAGGATTATGCTCTCCCTCAATTCTGTTTTGCCAGAAGCAGTTGGGCACCTAGATTTCATTAACTGTAAGTCCATTAATGTCTGTCTGTTCTGAGTTTTGACATTGACTAACTTTGGCAATCCTGGCTGAACTCTTATACAACATGTAATGGTTTTTACTGTTTGTGACTTATTTTGTTGGTTTTTTATTGGCTTATTTTACCGACTGCCCTCTTCTGCATGGGGAACAGATGTCTATCTATTAATAGTTCACATACATACTGCAGAGGCTTACAACTTTTTAATAAGGTAAGAGATTGTTCTTGTTTGCTCTTATTACTCTCTTATGGAAGCCGTTCTAATTCTTTTCTGCCTCTCTGTATTAGATCTGGTATGTGGCATTTCTTTGAGTTCACTCTGATGTCAGAAATTTTGGAGATTTACAGTGTGTGGTAGTATAGAGGAGGCCACATGATGAACTACATAATGGTGTATGTGCATCCCCAGTTATTCACCAGTCCTTTATTTCTGTTTGCTTAGATCAGGTTTTAAACTGCAACTGCACTTTCAGTTTCATTGAGCCATTCATATGGCAACTGAAGTCCCTTTTCTTGCTTAATAACTGTGGATTTATAATCTTTAATAGGCAATGAAAAGCTTAAGTTTTCACTCCAAGGAGCCTTCAGTACTGTCAGAAAGAATTAGGGAGTAGGAATGTCTTGCCCATTTCAATGTCATTTGTCTTGATAGTTGCTTTTTTGGAGATAGTTAAGATGAATATGAATTCTGGTATAGTGTGCTTATACTTATATTTTCATAATTCATTTCTAGACAGTGACTCTCTTAAATACATTGCTATGAGTTTATTGTTGACTTCCATTGTATCCCCCGTGTATAGGATAAGTAATCCCAATTCAAGAAAGAGGAAGCATGACATTTATAACAAAACAGAGATCCACATCTGATAATGAAAAAATTATGTCAAAAAACCTTAAAATCCTGAAGTCGTTGAGTTTTAATTCAGTAAAGTTGTTACTTAGAATCTAGACTTTCTCTCCCTCCCACATGTATTCCTTGTTCCTTTTCAGATATGCAAATCACTGTAGAGGGTGGTAGGGAGGATCAGAAGCGACAGGAACATAAGTTTGCGCATCCATATGTGGTAATAAGAAACCACAGACTTATTTTATCAAAGTGACTCTGAACTTACTTTGTATTCAGTAGTCTTGAACATTTATCTCTTGAGTTTTGTCTAGGGATTTTGCTTGTCTTAAGTAGGATTTTAAATACCAGAAATAGAATACAGTATTTATTTTAAAAAAGAGCAAAAATAATGAATCCAATCCAGTTTCGGCCATGATGGGAAGAGCCATGATGCGATAATTCTAGTGCCTTATTTTAGACATCTGGTTTCACTTTTTTCCCCACTTATCTAAATATGTTTGGAAATGTTGTTCCTCAAAATCCATATCCTGAAAGAGTAAGGCAAAGTAGTCGTCAGGGGTTCAGTAAAGATTATTTACAAACAGCTGACAAGAACCAGTCAGGAAGGGACATAATATTGCTGCTTCCTTGATCAAAAGGGCTTTTAGCTGATGCAAGTAAAATGATGCTCAGATGTTCTTTCTGATGTTTGAAAATGCCTGCACATGGTTTGGTTTTGCTGGAAGTGTGTTTTTATGTTAAATGCATTTCTTGGTATTTGGAGTTATTCTACTATTCTGAAAGCCTAATTTATTCAATTGCATGCCCATTAGATCCTGGATTGTACGTGTACCTTAAAGTGCTTTTCAACAGATGAGGCTTTAATTGTGTTTCAGAGATAGCAGTCAAAGTAACTAATCTTGTCTTTACATCCATGCTGGAACCTAATATGGATTGATTAAATTGAGAAGCTGCTGTAAAATAATTTTATCTTATTAACTGTGCTGTTCACTTGGATGTGGAATACATGCAGTGCTCATCAAAACTAAACGGTGGTGTGAACCTAAGTAGGAATACGTTAGTTGTTGCTGCCCCATCCCTGGCAGTGTCCAGGGCCAGGCTGGGTGGGGCTTTGAGCAACCTGATCTAGTGGAAGGTGCCCCTGCCTGTGACAGAGGGGTTAGAACTAGCTGAGCTTTAAGGTCCCTTCCAACCCAAACCAGTCTATGATTTTATGTTAAGATATAAATGTACACATGCATTTTATCAGTGAATGAAACCATTTCAACATTTATTACCTTTACAGAAAAAATTAGCAACTAGAGAAGTGCATTTTTATCCATCTTATTAGGGTCAGTCATGTATCATTCCCGCCACTTAAATCTATCTTCTCTTTTTTGCTTTATACTAAACTGCATATGTTTTTGAAAAGAACATTAGACTTAAGAAAACATTCTTCTCTGCTCCTATGTTTTGTACTTAGTAATCCTTTTACTGTCTAAAGTTTTTTTTCTTGTATGTTACCTACAATACTCTTGATAATACTACACCAAGAACTTTGCATTTTTCCTCTATTTATGAAGTTGCCTATATTTCATCTTTCATAAAGGTCTTCTTAAAACTACCGTATGGGAATTCACTGTTTCTCATTAGCCATGTGCTTTCATACTGCTGTGTATGTGTGGGCTGTGTGTATAGGGGTTGTCATGTCCACATCAAGATACTAATTCTTCATAGGAAAGTGCATAAAATTTTCCTGCCTCCTCAGCTCCCAGTGAGATCCTTTATTATGAAGGTGCTAGGCAAAGAGCACAGCAAGTTGAACAAAATAAAATACAAGAAATCCACCTCTTGTGCTGCAGAGGAAGATATTATGGGCAAAACAGGGAATTTGTGGTTCCGTGTGTGTCAGACACTGGTGCAACTTCACAAGTTTACTTGAAGTCCTGTACTGCTTTTTAATACCTTGTTTAAGCTTTCTAGAACAGGTTTTAGTTAGGTTAGCTTCTAGCACAGGTTTTAAGAATTTTAAATGTAATTTTAGAGTAGTTAGTTAAAAAGAATATTATAAATAAATTTTAGATGTGGTTTTATTCCCTTTTGCTTTCTGTAGAGTGAACAGTATGTGCATTTTAATACAACATCAAGGATGTGGATGTAAACTCTAGGAAGAAGTATCTATGACAGGCTTGCTTTATGAAGCAAATTAGCCTGCCATAGAATACTGATGGTGACGTTCTGTTTAACTACTGTTTGTCAGAGTATATATATATATATATGCTGCTCTTGCACGAAGGTGGTAAATGCCTTTATTATGGGTCTGGGCATTACCTGTACTGGTGCTTTTGGTATTTACAGCTGAAAGGGAAATGCAGGTGGTTCTGAACAAGCTCTGTGCTCTTCACTTTGTGCAGGGTATGAACACAGTAGAGTAATGAAAGGTTTCAGTTTAGTGATTTGAATATTGTAGGTAAAGTAATTGTAGGCAGCTAGCATGGGATGAAAATTGATTGGGAGGTATGTAGACTAATGAAGAGGTATTGTGATTTTTGTGGGGCAACAATGCTGTGTTGAAACAGAATTTGTTAATTAGCATGTGGGTTTGAGGAGGAAAAATCTGCCTGTTTTTAAGATGGAGAGTTTTTCTTTCATTTGTACTAGTTGCCTAAATGAGAGCTCATTATTCAGGTTTAACAGCTAGTAATTGCATTGATGCCTCTGAGTGTTACTGAATCAGCACTAGAACACTTAAAGTTGTTTATGCAGATTTACTGTGTTAGTAACTTTTCCATGAATAACTATGCCATTTAGAACTTAGCCTATTAAGGGGCTTCATTTATATTATCAATAGTGAGGGTGCTTCCTTTTCCCTTTACTGATCTTTTAAGTACTTTTATTCATTTATACCAGTGTCTGCTTCATTTGTCACTGTTGAATAGTAAAATGATCTAGTTTTAGTAAAGTGGCTTTTATAACAGCTTGTGCACAAATATTTTGGTGGCTAATGGTTTTTGAGGAGATGCGAATGTTTTAAATTCACTGATAGGAATGAGCTAATAGCTCTCAGCTCTTGCTGAGTTAATACTTTATTGATATTTTGTAAAGTTTTAAGAAGTGATTTTATTGAAAAATATTAAACTCTTATGTAGCTTTTTATCATTTAGTTGCAAAGCCCAAATGCCTTCCAAATATTAACTACTTGAATATTCATTAATAGTCATCAAAAACTCATCTTGGTAAGAACATATCGACTGATCTAGTGAAGTGTTCACTGGTTTTCATCCCAGTGACTGCCCTATGTAGTAAAATAGCTGTATTCACTTTAACAAATCCATGTAATCTTCACAGCAGCATTAAGTCATTTATAAAGACAACAGTAAGAGCGCTGGTTGCTTGTTTTTCAGTCTGGCCTGAGAATACTGGAAGACAATAAAAAGTGCTGGACTGATACTTAAAATCTGTTCGTGCTGATGGTACCTGTATGAAAGTTGTCTTGCCTCCTCTACTTGCACAAGAATTTCAGGGAGTGAATATAATCACTGTAGTCAGTGTTAGCCAGGATCTGGGGCTGTCTGCAAGCATCTTGTGGTGTTCTTTATGAAGTGAGCATTCAAGGAGCCATTGTGCATTAATTTTCTTAACCTAGCACCCCCTGCTGCGATGTCTCAGACCTGAGTTTCTGTGAAAGGTGGTACAGCCCTTTGCGATGCTGCCTGCAGCAACATTGACAAAGCTGGATGATTGTGGACATTTAAAATTTGCTGCATAGCCAAATAAACACCAAGTTATTGAGGAACTGAGGGAATGAGATTGATAGTTTTCCATGGCATGCTTTGAGAGAATTGGTTTTAATCCTTAAAGCATGGGACAGTGCATGAGTCTAGTCAATACCTGATCCGTGTGGATCATTCTTGGTGTGGCTGCTACTATTTAACCACAAGATGGTGCAGTAAAATTAATTGCAACTTCTATGTAGTCTTGCTTCTAAGCCACTAAAGCAGGAATATTTAGCTGTCTGTGGTGGAGACAAAAATTCAAATGAAAGTTTGTAAAGATGAAGTCTAAAGGTAGCAATACCTCATGTTTAGAAACTGTTCTGGGTGGTGCTTAGTGCAGAGATGCTTTTTCCTTTGAAAAATGATAAAATAGAATGGCAAAATTACTAAACTGAATAGTGGATTGTTGTTTAAGCATCAAATGTTCTTGGTATTGAACTCTGTGCCTTTTATAGATGCAATGTGTGTAAAGGAATATTTAAAAATGATTTCTCCATGATTAGGTTGGAAGTGATTGTGGTAAATAAAGATTTTTCTTCTGGATTCCATATCTCCAAGTCTCTTCTGAGCCAAGCTGACATACGGTGCTGCCCTCTTGCTGTACCACCCAAGGAGAAAAGCATCTTTCTGGCATGGTAACACATGATCCCAGTGATGTCTCCTCCATTAGTCTTCAGTAGGTTTACTGCTAGAATAATGTTGGGATGTCTCCCTTTTTCTTCCCTTTCTCTTTTGTATCCTAAAAAGCTTTTAGCCAGGTTGACACCAAAGCACAGCATCAGATCTGTCAGTGTTTCTAGTCTTAGACACAGTTTCAACTCCTTTACAAATAGCCACAGAAAGCTGCATGTTCTGCCTTAATGCATTTTCTTCATAAGACTTTGTGTCTGTCTTGGGCCTTCTCCATGGAGGCAGGGAAGTTCAGAGATAGCTGTCAGCACCTTTATTTTCTTGTAGCCCACAAGAAGAGATTCCAGCTCTAACCTGGATGTCTCATTTTGGGCAGGGGGAAATACTGTTCATCTGAGGTTTCAGCCAGCCGGTTTCACAAAGCTCATGGCAACTATGTCAGTCCTTGGCATTGAGCAGAGATTCAGACCTCTTGCCTCCACTCTGCAGACTACCACTCCAGCACTGTAGACTGGCACCTTCTCTGCATCAGAGTCAGGCCAAGTTTTGTGTGAAATGTCTATCCTCAGAACACTTAGAAGTCTCTTGTAAGAGTGGTTGTTAGAGATGGTACAGTCTTCAGGTCAGCTTCTACACATGACTTGTTTTCCTCCAGCTGGATTTGCAAGCACCACTAGGTGAGTGTTGTGGTTGATGGTGATATCCTGAATTCTCTGTATCAGCAATGGTGTCGTTAGCACTGGCAGAACCTAATATTTAGTTTTTCCTTCTTGCAGGATAATTCTCTCAAAGAAAAGTACCAAGAAATACCCTTGATGCATAGAAAACATCAGTTATCTCAAAGTACTCTTGTTTCACAGCTAAGATAAAACACAACTTCTATAATACTTGAGATCAAGACTGAGAATCCAGATATTGACAGGTATAGCTATCTTTGGTAATGAGACTCTTGGAAATCCTACTATCTATCATTATTATAACAGTACCATGGGTAACTTCATCTGGTACTATCTGCAATGCTTTGGGGCTGTTGCATAAAGCTTCATCCATTGTTTTTATTTGTAGCTCCCTATCTGATGGCAAGAGTGAGTATGAGCAGATATCTGAAGAGTGGATACAAGTGTACAGAGCACTTTATCATTTGATAAGACTGCTTATGTTCTTGCACATAAGGCAGTTTCTTTGGCTTTTGTACTAGTGGTTAGTGACCTTAAAGCATTAAGACTTATTTGAGTGCCTTACAGGATCTTTCCACTGTGGAGCAACTGTTGTGAGGAAGGAGAGATATGTGACTCCTAATATTCGTTATCCATTAAGCAAGGTTTTATGGCAGTCTTAGATATCCTGCCTTTTGGCCAAAATTTGAAGAAAATGAAATTTTTTTTTATTAATTAAAAAGTGGGAAAAAAATCATATAAGCAATTTTGGAGGCTTCTGGTGCCTGTCTGGCATTTGTATTTGTGCTAACATGAAAAATGTCAAGTCAAACCAGGTTTTCTAGTGAGTGCAAGAGAGAAAGTACTCACTACTATAAAGCTGTGCCATTGAAATTCATTTGACTTGCTCCTGTTGAAATCCTCATAGAGGTTTTCAAACCTAAGTGGAGCTGTCAGATACAGTATCTGCTAGAAAGAAGCTTCTTAGCTGAAGGTTACGTCAAGTTCTGCACCAGGTGGATGACCTGTCTGTTTTCATGTGGCATTTCTGCAAACACGAATTACCGATACACACTACACTACTCACATGTCTTTTTTATCTTCTGATAAATGTAACAAGATGTGTGAGTTTTGTTTTTTATGCCCCACATCCTGATTGTGGATTTTTTTTGGTTGCTAAAGTTTCTTAGAATACACAGTTGTGGTGAAAATTGAGCAATTTAGCTATGTTTGTACATTTCTGCTTAAAAGTGACATTTTAATGGTGTTCTCATGGTTATTTTATAGATGTAGCTTTATTTAAGGCTAACAATGCTACTAATTGCATAGTTTCATCAAGAAAATAGGTATAGAATTTGCCCTGTTTCCTGGAATGATACCTGAGTATTCCATTATGTTGTGATCAGAGAAGAGTATTTCATGGTCACATTCAGCTGGATTTACTGTTCTTTTTTCCCTGTTTCTGGTCTTCATGTGGCTGTTCTCATTACAGTATAAATCCGTGGTGTGCAGTCTTTTAATATTTGTGTGTGTGTGTATAATTGAGTTATCTGGATCTGACAGAAGCATGCCTGCCTGAAGTCATTTTCTTCTGTTATCATGCCCATGGTACGTCTACTTCTAAACTCTACTAGTTGGTGTGTCAGCCTGAAAGATGTTAGAACCATGGTGACTGATCCCCAGCTTGTGGTCTACAACATGAAAGTAGACTGGTCTAATGTCAAGATTGTTTCTGTGTGGTAAACACCTAGTGGAGAATACCCTGATTTTTGACAGGTAAATATCAAGAAGAGAATATTTTTCTATACTTCAGAGGGAACTTTGTGGATCTGAAGAAAATGCAATAAACTGTTTCTCTCTGCTCTCTTGCAAGAGGACACCCCTGAGGGGATGGGTAATTGGATATAAGAAACATCAGGAATTATTTTCAGTGCACACTTCATTTTAGCAGGCCAAATTTGATAAAAAAGAGAAGACAGTTTCCAAAGGGCCCGGGTTTGAGTATTTGTGTGGCATGATTCCTGAAACTCCTTTGAAACTTGCTGCAGGTGGGAAGTGCTTGTCCCTTTCAGACTCTGCTTCTGGAGGTGTTTTCAAGAAGGTGCATTTTGAGAGAAGGAAGGAGCCTTAGCATTAGGTTGCTGAGTGCCTCACAGCAGGTTGGCAGATCATTGTTGATTCCAGAAGCAATGTGTAGTCCTGTGGTGTCTGAGGGAGGAAGCTCTGTTACTTCAGAAGTGAGCTCAAGCTTGTGTTGGAGTGCCACAAACTTGTAGTAGCAGAAACTGTATGGAGTCCCATTGGGGTTTCTGATTACCTACCTGACTTTGTCATAACTGCCCTTACCAGTGCTTGAGCTGCAGGCTGATGCTCTACAGTCTTACCCGGCATGGAAGAGCTCAGTGAGAAAACAGCTCCCTCACTGTAGAAGAGCTATGTTTTAATAGTAAGGGTAGCTGCAAGTCTGCATAAATTGGTAAGAGCAATAAATTGGTTTAGGGCTACAGAAGACTCAGTAGAAAAATGAAGAAAGCATGAGACTGCTTTGACTTCAGAGCAGATGACTAGTGTGTTATTTTATCTGCAACCATTGCTAAATAGAAAACAGGCCTGTATTTGCCAGTCTATTTGCCAATGCTTTGACTTCCACAGCATAAGAAAGTACTGTGTAAATGTATGATGTCTTTTAGCCTTAACAAGACATCTTGTAATTAGATTTATGTAAATGCATGGTGTCTTTTAGCCTTACAGGACATACTGTAATTAGATTTATGTAAATGTATGGTGTCTTTTAGCCTTAACAGGACATTCTGTAATTAGATTTATGTAAAAGAGAAGAAACACAGGTTTTGTCTTTTGCTGTTTGAGCAAGGTTTTCTAAACAAACGTGACTCTCTGCCCTAAGTACTTTGCTGCCACCAGACTAATTAATCATTTCCATGCTGGAAAGGGATCATCAAGGAATGACCTAGAGCTTTGAAACTTCCCGGAGCTACTACTTGTGTATGTTGCTGAATAATTAAAACTTAAAATCAGCATTTTTTTCTGTTGCTGAGTTGTGTGGCTTTGATCAAACTCTGTGAATGCAAGCTGAGTGACTTGCAAAGTTAATAATGTACTACTGCGACTTTATTGCGACATCTGTACTTGTCTGACTATAACTAGAGAGGTGCCAACACATTAACTCAATACACTTTCTACCTGAAATATCAACTTAATTAGGATCATTTATCAAAATGACACTTGTTTCATAAGGCCAAATCAAATTGATTACTGTTGTTTCTGCTGCACTTGTGCCAGCATTAAGAGCAGTCCTTTTAGAAACAAAGGTGTATAAATAAGTATCTCGTGTTGCATGAAAAGGTACTGCTAGAGGAAGCCCAAACATTTTTAAAAGTATTGAAATATGTAAAAGAAAATACAAAAATTAACCAGTGCAGTTGCTTAGATACTGTCTGTGATCATCTCATCTGACTAGTCTGTCCTCATACAATGGGAAGAAGCAGGGAAAAATTGTCACTGTTTTGCAGGTGAGGACTTGAGAATCAGAGAGACCAAGTGTCCTGGGTTCAGTGGTAGCAGTCAGTTTTTCTCCTTCTTGGTAGCTGGTGCAGCACTGTGTTTTGCCTTTCAGCCTGGGAACAGAGCTGATAATACTGATGTTTACTCTGAGCAAGGACTTTGTGAGCCTCATGCTCTGCCAGGGAGGAGGGGAGGCTGGGAGGAAGCAGAGACGGGATGCATAGCTGAAGAGGTATTCCATACACAGCACACCATGCCTGGGATATAAAGGAGAGTTACCCAGAAGTGCAAGGGACTGCAGGGTTGGATTAGGTATCTGGCAGTGCTTGGTCAGGTGGGGTGGGGGAGTTATCGGTCAGCGGGTGGTGAGATGTTGTATTCTCTTCCCTTGTTACTTTCATTATCATTATTACTATTGGTGGTAGCAGCAGTGATTTGTGTTATACCTTAGTTACTAAACTGTTCTTATCTCAACCTGTGAGAGTTGCATTCCTTTGATTCTCCTCCCCATCCCTCTGGGACCAGGGGGAGGGCAAGAAAGGGG
>NDXB01002321.1:35010-53338 GCA_002631895.1 Agapornis roseicollis | reverse complement strand
GGGGAAAAAAAGGGGGGGGGGGGGGGTTGAGTGAGTGAACGAGCTGCGTGGCTGGGTTTAAACCACGACACCAAGGCTCAGACTTCTAAAAGTGTTTAGTCACCTTAATGGCTTTTGAAGAGACTTAAGAGTTAGGTATCTATTTATCTTCCGAGGTTCTGGATTAAAGTCACCAAAAGACCAGATCAGCTGAAATCAAACCAAGTATTTCATGTTTTGGGCAAGTACTACTCAAATGAGAAACCCTATTTAAGATTCAAACAGCTAAAATACTGATCTATTTTACAACAGAGTACTTTTCTAGTGCATGAATTAAGGCTCTTCTTAGTAGCCATGTTTCTTTAAAACCGAATCTGTTTGGATCCTCTTCTAGATGTGCTACTGTCATGTGCTGTGTGCACAAAACCCTTAAAATAGTATTGTATGAACACCATTCACCTGCCTGCCACATCTCTAGGCTTGCGTGTTTGAAGTTATGAAGTTGGATTGACCCTATCAGCCCTCCAGTTCCCTTGGAAAGTCAGAATTCCAACTTTAAAAAGTGTGTAGGATCAGCTGGGGGAATTTGAATAGTTAAAAAAAAGCCCAGCTAACAGAGGAAGCAGAGCATTGCTGTTCTGAAAAAGGTGATGTTTCCTGTTTAAAGCTGAGGAGCTCGGTGGTGGGAGGGAGTTTGTTTCAGAGGTGGGTTTAAGTCTCCTGACATTTACTGACCAAATTTTGGTGAAGGTATGAAACAAAACATTAGATGCCATCCACATGACCTCTATTAAGCTCTTGATATGGGATATTCACAAGGTAAACATGGGAAGAATGGCTTAGAGGCATGCAAGTCAGGTCCAGATTGGTTTGCAAACTGTATCCAAGCACAGTTTTCAGCATTCCACTTTCTCAGGGAATTACTGTGTAGTCCTGAGGCTCACCTGTCTGAACACAGCAGTAGTTAGTGTGTTAATGATATGATTGTACGTGACGGAGTTGACAGCACCTGCTGGGGTGCTGAAGGAACTGGTTCAGCATTTCAAGGGAGCTTGGTAGTTTGGAGAAGTGGCCTGAAGTAAATGAGGGAGAGGCTGAGTTCAGGACTGGTTCTCCACTACTCCCCCTGCCTAGGATGCATAGATGTTTCATAGATGAAACATGGGAATAACCCATTTCCTTTTCAGTTCTGAAGAAAAAGATAGGAAGCTATAGATGATCACAAGCTGAATGTCATTCAGTGAAGTCTTTTAATGAAAGACGAGTTTTATTGGGCTGTATGAAGAAGAGCATGCAGGCATGCTGCACATGAAGTGAAGTTTCTGCTCTTTTCATCATTAGAAAACCTTCTGAATTATTCTGCCCCATTTTGGGCACTGTATTTTAGGAGAGGTAGGCACCAAGTAAACATAATGCAAAAGAGAGGAATAAGAACACTCAGGGTCCAGAGTATGTGGCTTCCAAAAGAAATGAAGGGTAAAGATAATTTATCCTTACTTAGAGATACTCATATAAATACAGACCTTTTTACATTTATACCTATTTTTACAGTTTTTCCTCTAAGTAATTTTTCTATTCTTACCTGATGAATGTCTCATTTCAAGAGCTCACAGAGCTGATGTCGGTGACATACAATGTTTCTTTTCATACCTGAACTAAAATTTGGTAAGGAGAAGTCAGGACATTCAAGTCTCACCTCTGAAATGTGAATTCCTTATCTTTAAAGAGGAAACATTATCTTATTCAGGAAAATGTATAAAGTAAGTGACTTCCAAAGGAGAACTGAAGAGTAGAGATAGTCTATTCTAACCTATCAAAATACAACTGAAAAGCAATAGTAATAGTGGTAATAGTATTGCAGCATAGAGAGGAAAGAACTCCATTTGCCTCTAAGAGAGCTGGCAAGAAGTAACAAGAGTAAATTGCAATAAAGCTTTTCTCTTACTCTCTTAAGGGTTGGCAGACCCTTAACAGCAGTACAAGTGAATCACTGGGATGCTTTGCCCAGCGATTTGTTTCCAATATCTCAGGTCTTCAGGAACAAAATAGAGAACGCATTTGTTATGATCAATAGCTTAAGTTCCCTCCTAAATCTGTTTAAGTTCCTTTAAATCTGTTTGTCTGATTTTTTAATTCTGTTTGATCTTTATGACTAAGCTACTGCTTTTAGGGGCCTACATAGAGTCACTTCAGAAGATATAGTAAACCACGTGTAAGTAAGATCCTAGTGACTGAAAGCAAATGAAGTAAGAGTGAGCCTTGTTTTCAAGATGTCTTTTATTAAGTGTTCAAATAGTTCTGATGATTTATTTGTTCTGTTTCAGTGGAGAGTCAAATATAATGAGTGAGCGTATTAGATTTGCATATTGGCTTTGTACTTTCCCTTCCATGTAAAAAAACTTCCCAATATATTATTTCTTTTGAAGTAATGAGTAAAAGCAAGCACGGAAAACTCTCTGGTGTTCAGTTTTTTGTTTTACGTTGGTGACATTGCAATATGCCAGCATTATTTTTCATAATAGAAGAAGAGAAAATTGTTGCTGCATTGTTTTTGCAGTTGAAATTGAAAATATGCTTTGTTCTGGCCTATTTATTTTTAATTCTTTCTCTTCAGTTCTTTTTGCCTCTAGCAGAATACCACTTCACCCTAGAAAAGTATTAAACCGAGCAATATCCATGCTGCTTATTTGGCCTATTCCACCAATGTATGAATCTGTATCAAAACTGTCAGAACAGACTTTTCTATTGCTCTCACATCACTTAATGAATTGCCCTGTTGATGCACTTTCTGCACTGATGTCTTGTTTACCATTTCTTTTTGACTTTTTATAGAGGAACTTATCCCTTTGTGTTGCTTTTCATGTATCCAGTGGCTGAAGTGTCCCCCATATCAAATTCTGGTGTGTGTCTGAGGAGGACAGTGATGCTGGTGAAGGGTCTGGAGCACAAGTCTGATGAGAAGCGGCTGAGGGACCTGGGGTTGTTGACCCTGGAGAAAAGGAAACTGATGGGATACCTTACTGCTCTCTACAGCTACCTGAAAGGAGATTGTAGTGAGGTGGATATTGGTCTCTTCTCCTAGGTAACAAGTGATGGGATGAGAGGAAACGGCCCCAAGTTGTGCCAGGGGAGGTTTAGATTAGATGTTAGGGAAAATTTCTTCATTTTTTTCTTCACTGGAAGGGCAGTCAGGCATTGGAACAGGCTGCCCAGGAAAGTGGCTAAGTCACCATCCCTGAAGATAGTTAAAAGATGTGTGATGTGATGCTTGGGGACATAGTTTAGTGGTGGACTTGGCAGTGCTAGGTTAACAGTTGGACTCAACTCAATGGTCTTTTGGATGGACTTTTGCAACCTAAATGATTTGATGCCTCTGGACCCACTCAGGTGTTCTTCAGTGTAAGGATTAGGACTCTGATACCTATTTCTTGAGCAACAAGTGTTGGGGTTTTGAAGAGATAACCAGGCTGACTACCTGCAACTGCCTTGATTTGAAAATTTTAATAGGTTGAATAAGCCTGGAAAAAGCTGAGGATGGGACACATTCACTTTGCAGCAGTGGAATGTTCCAGAATGCAAGTGCATCAGCATCAAAGATGTAAGATGCCTGACTAAACAGTGACTGCAACATGGGCAATATGCTTTCTATTTTCAAGATTAATGTTCGTGTCTCGGCTGCTGTCATCACATCGTGGGGCTAGAACTGGAGGACTTGAAAAAGCTTGCTAGTCTCTTTCAGAGGTATTTGCGTAATGGATAAACAAGATAGAATCTGCAAATAAGACCTAAGCTTTAGTTATGTCATTTCACAGCATTAACCCTCTGTTTATCTAAAAGCATTAAATTTGCTAGAACAGATAGTATCAATTCACAGTTCAGTTATGTTTTCTGTGTCAACCCTCTTCTAGTCCTCTGATTTCCAGAACTTGAATGTACATGAGGTGAATTTTCAATGGCATGGATTAGTGCAAGGTACTTGAGGGATTTTATATCTTCCTCCTGGTTCTGATACTGTGGGGAGGAAATAATCTGATAAAAATGCATGGTCCTGAGGGAATTCACCTCCTCAGATTTTAACACCTTTATTCTGGATGACTTTTGAGGGGAGTGATATCCAGATGTTGCTGAAAGAGGATATTTTTAAACTGTGTTGGTAGACTGTTTTATCAAGATGGAATAAAATATCTTTTGACATTTTGTTTATTAATAGTTAAACCAAGAAAGTATTTTCTTGCTTTCCAAAACCACTTTTAAGCAAAGGCCATTAGGAGGATGATCTCTAAGGCTAAGACTACCTGATACATTACCTAGCTTGTAATTTGTCATCCTTTATGGTGAGATCATGATGGATGGATCAAATCTGGAAGGATCACTGATCCTTACAGATCAGTCATGCCTCTTTGGGCAGCCTTTTTCCATCTTAAGCATCACATGGAGTGTTTAGTAGAAGTTTAAGAACAAAAATGGAGTTCTTCATATTAAAAGGTGTAGCAAAGGGGTAGGGTTAACTTTGCTTTGTGTATAGGTAGCATGTTAGTGTAACTTCTTTGCTGCTGACAAAAATGTACTGGAAATCCATCTGGGGGAAAAAAGGCAGTTGCTTGTTTCACTGGTTCCTTACAACAAGATACTTTGGCTTTTGCTTTCAGATGCCAAGTGTCTCACATTGTTTGCAGTCCATGGGCTGCAGGGTAAGGAGAAAAAATTGTGAAAAGTAGCAGTGAAAAGAGGTGATTTATCATGAGCAATCCCCCCAGCATTGTGGTCACTGCTTGGCAGGAAATTTACGTTGTTGAAATGATTCTGTCAACTAAGATGTGTTAGCATAAGCCCTTTTCAGAGAGGTTTTAATGTTTACAGTAGAATACTTTGATCTATTCAGCAGATCTCTTTAGTTCAGTTAGCTGTACACAGGAGTGTATGAAAGGACTGCTTTTTTTGTTTGTAGGAACGATCAGCTATTGCATGCAAGTTACAGAAGATGAAATAAGGTGACATGAAATGTTACTTGATACTGGGTTTTGAGGTTTTCCTCAGAAAATACCTTATAAAGACTTTAAGACAATCCATTTATTTAGGATAGAGAAGTCTGAATGGCTTTGTCACTGAGTTTGTCACCAGTAAAGGTAATTCATTTATTCTTAATGCGCACAGTTGAAGTCCCTGCTGAACTTTGCAGTATTATCAGTTTGCTTGTAATTCTTGGAATTGAATGCCAGAATTTACTGTGTATACTAGATGTGCTAGCGCTGTTCAGATCAGTGGTTTTGCAGAACTGTTTCCAAACTGTGCAGCATTAGAGGATGTCTTCACTCCTACTGCGTTGCCATTAGTCTTTTACCTAGGATTGTTGCTTTCAGTACTCTGAAATACATTGGACTCAAGTAACATGTAAAATCTGGAGTCTTTAGTCTTCTAATCTATAAAATACAGTTAATGATATGGCAGGAGATGTAACAATCTTATGAAAAACCTACTTTTATCCTGGGTGCTTTTTGGAAATGTGCCTCCCAAAAGTGTTTGGGAAGTGACAGCTTCATGCTATTAGCAAGTTGGCCTTATTTTTCCATGAAAACCTTTGAGCAGCTAACTAGTAGCTTTGTTTTATATTTCAACCACACTTAATAACAAAAACATGTTTCCTTTGAAATTTCCTGAGTCCCTTATAGACATTTGCAAACACATATTTGTTCATTGGTTTTAATGCCTGAATCTTTCCTTTTCTCATTTTACGTTTGTGTGGTACTGCTGAGTTCCATGCTTCCACCCTTGCTGTAAGATGTCATGCATACGTAAGAATGCAATCCTCATTGCCAAGATGATGAATTTAATGAGAGAAACCCTAGCTTGTCAAAATAAACACTGCCTGCTAACACCTGAGTTAACAATAATGTCAAGACATCACTAGATCTTTATTTTCTTGCTGAGTCCTGATACACATCTATAACGTATATTTACCTTTTTTACAAGCTAACATTACAGGTTGATCCCCAGTGTTGTGAAGGTAGTGGAAGACAGTATATATATGAGATTAAAAAAAGTTTAAATTGGTATGACAGAGATGCTGCTTTGTATGGGAGGTGGGGTGAAATAGCGATCACTTCATTTTGATAAAAACCTAACCAGTTTAATCATATCAGGAACATCCTGTCACAGAAAATCTGGTGGCATGTGTTTACTGTAATCTCCCACAAAAGGGAGTCATTGCTATCGTAACTAAAACCATCATGCTTGAAATGATAGAGAGTAGGATAATTCACTTCCTGTGAATGTAATTGCTGTACTAAAAATTCAAAGTGAAATTCATGTAGTAGGAAAGTAGCTATGATGACAGTCATTACGGCTGTGAAAGAAAATTCATTGGGAATTTATGCACAAGATACTTATGTGATGTTATTGAAACAGTAAGAGAAAAGCTTGGTTTTGAATGGACTCTAATTTGGAAATGACTCAGGAACCCTGGTCCTGTTGTTTTAAACCTATCTAGAGTATGTGTTTCACTAGAAGAAATTGGATTGGAAATACAAGGAAATCTTTGCTTTTGACAATTTAAGAATGAAAAGGTATCAAGCTAACCTGAAGATGAACAGTATGTGCTGTTTGCTGTTTTGTCCCTTAAACATGACTGTCCAGGGCTCAGAGATCTACTAGTATCTTTTGGTGGGTACGTAGTCAGTGACCTCAAAATCAACTTTGAATGGGGTATGGTTTGGTGGTTTTTTGTTTTTGTGTGTGTGTTCTGGTTTTTTTTTTTTTTGGTTTTTTTTTGTTTGCATTTTTTAATAAGGGTGGGGGAGGCAAACAAATGATTAAGACAATTTATTGCCACTTGTAAAAAGAAGTAGTTTGCAAAGCAGCACACATTTTTAAGAGGCGATAGAATTGTCTTGTATCTCTAAAATTCTCTGGTGGCACTGAAAGAACCTGTTGAGGATTACCTTCAGAAGTGAGTTGCCTAAGCCTCTATACCTAATAAGGCAGCACTATATAAAATATATATATAAACAAACAAAAAAAACCCAAGTCCCTCAAAACTCCCAAACAAAAAATGGAAACTTAATTTCTGACTTTTCCTTAGTCTTGGCTGTATTTGCTCATAAAATTACAAATAGTTGTTACTTTGAGTAGTTAGTTTGTTCTTTAAATAAATCATTAATTAGGTGTTTAGTACAGACACTTTTCAGAAGTGCATTTGCTGCTGATGAAGGATGTTGCTGTTCTGCCAAAAGCTGATCCTTTCAGTGTTTCCCAGTGCCTCATTCTTGTTGCCTGCTGGAGATGTATGTCAGTGGCTGAATGTCCCTTGCATGTTGATAGCCTCTTGAAAGGGTAATCATATGAAGTCCCCATAATTCAAGGGGAAGTAGTCAGTGATGTGCTATACCACTTAGACACAGGTCAATCTACGGGGCTGGATGGGATCTACCAAAGGGTACTGAGGGATCTGATGGAATTGCTCACTGAGCCACTTCCCATCACTTACCACCAGTCCTGGCTAATTGGGGAGGTCCCAGCTGACTTCAAGTTGGCAAATGTGATGCCCATTTACAGAAGGGCTGGAAGGAGGATCCAGGCAACTCCAGGTTTGTCAGTCTGACCTCAGTGCTGGGGAAGGTTACGGAGGAGATCATCTTGAGTGCCATCATAGGACATGTACAGAACAACCAGGTGATCAGTCACAGTCAGCATGGGTTTATGAGAGGCAGGTCCTGCTTAACTGACCTGGTCTTCTTCTATGACAAAGTGACCTGCTTAGTGAATGAGGGAAAGCCTGTGGATGTTGTCTACCTGGGCTTTAGTAAAGCCTTTGACACTGTTTCCCACAGCATTCTTCAAGAGAAACTGGCTGCTTGTGTCTTGGATGGGTAAAAAAATGGCTGGGTGGCCTGTCCCAAAGAGTGATTCTGAACAGAGTTAAATCCAGTTGGCGAAAGGGTTGTCAAGTACTGGAACAGGCTGCCCTGTTGTGTTCATAGGAAGTGATGGAGTCACCATCTCGAGAGATGTTTGAAAGACATGTGATGTGGTGCTTAGGGACATGGTTTAGTGGTGGACTTCGCAGTGTTGGGTTAACTATTGGACTTGATCTTAAGTGTCTTTTCCAACCCAAATGATTCTATGATTCTATATCTGGAGAGAAAGGAGAGGCCAAGAGAGGAAGCAGGGGAAAATCCATAATTTGGTACAGCAACGACAAACTAATATTAGGTTGTGAGAACATTAACTGGAGAGTGGTTACCATTTCTTGGAGCTGCTCTGAATTTCCTCTGTAGATGAACCTGGAGGCTAAGCTTCTTGCAGTTCAGGTGATGCAAGGAGTCTATCTCCTTTGGGAAATAGCTTTGAGGAAGTTCACCCTTGTGACCATTGCCTAATCCCCTGATTTTCTTCTGTTAGTCTGGAAAAAAGTTCGGGTCCTTGTAGGTGTGCTTGACACTGGTTTTGTTATGCATAATATGGATACTTTGGAAAAAAACAGCTCATGTTTTCCTTTTCCTTGCAAGTCAGGGCAGAAGTGACAGGAACTCTTGACAGGTGTGTAGTCGGAAGACCAAGGAGGGTTTGTTCTGTTTAATCTTCTCTCTTGTACTTTTTGTTAGGGTATGGTACAGAATTTAACCAAATCGGCTTCAGGAGTTGCATTTCACTAGTTACTAGGCTTTTTTGGGAGATAATTTTGACTAAAAGCTAAATCCTGGTATCTGTTGTTTGATGTTTTGGTAATTGCTTCTTGTTTCAAGTACTAAATGTCCATTTGATGGCTATGAACAGCGTAACGATGGTAGTCAGGGTTTGCTTTAGAGGAAGCACAACTTTTTCCCCAAAATGGAGCCTATCACTACTTAATGATTCATTAATTTTTGTGTACAGTTTTGAGATTTACTTTCCTACCTGGATATTTCTTCAGTATTTTTAGTTTGTGAGAGGAGTGTGTTTGTACATAAATGCAGACCAGCTGCAGAAAATCAAAACATTGAGCAGAGGCTATTGTCTTTCTGTTAAATTGTGGTAGTCTCTCTTAGAACATTTCTTACTAAGAGAAACAGAGAATGAGGAAGAAATGTAGTTATTAAATGGAATATATTCCATTCTTTTTGATTTCAAAAAGGGTTGCAGGTTATCCTTTCCTGGATACTGGGGTAGTGATAGCTGTTGGAAATACACTGCAGTTGGTAAGGAGTCCCAACTACTTAGCCAGTCAGTGTTTCAAAAGGAATTTCGCTGAAGGTGATGGTGTTTGAATTTAGGATTTCATCCATTTAGCAATATACAAATCCTAATGATTAGCCACAGAAATCAGTTTTACGCTAGGTACAAGTGAATTTTTAACTCTCTGTAAAGATGAATGAGCTCTTATTTATAGGGACCTCATTCTCAAATGTCCTGGTTTACATCTTTCACCAAGGAGCAAAGTGGTTTGGGATTTGTCTTGTTTCCTGCTTCCTAGGCCCAGAAGCAGGTGACTTACAAAGTTTCTGTCTCGCCTGTCTTACCAAACAAAGAGAAGTTTCAGATAGCTCAGAGGTTTGCACAGTTAGGTAGCAGCTCCTGCTGGCTGAACTCAGAAGACAGAATTGTTCTAGATAATGATAAGGGATTGCTGTGTATCTCCCTAGGGAATGCTTTGCATCTGTCAGGGCTTTTTTCTTTTTTTCCCTTCAGTTCAGTCTGGGCTGTTGGAGAAATACCGGCACTTTGGTTTGGATACCAGCTGGAAAAGAGAGCTCACCACCAAGGGCAAACTTTTTCTAGGGAAATAAATAATATGCAAGTACTAAAATATATTTCAGTAACAAGTTCAACCTCCTGCCTTGGCTCAAATTTTAGATTGATGGTGGGGAAGCATTGTGAACGTCGCGCCTTTCCCTCTCCCCTCTTCTTTCCAACAGCTCTTCTTTTTAGTGTGTTCAGTTTCCACAGTCTACTATACTCAGAGAGCTCAAGAGGTGTTAATATGTATTCCTGCGCATGCCAAATGTGATCTTGCTGTGTGCCCCTGGTCACAAAAGAGATGCCTTAGGTGCACCATAGTGATTCTAAAGGCCAGGTTTTAAGTTTTGCAGGTCTGAAAGTGAGTATTATGTTGTACAGATATTTCAGGGTACATGCAAATAGTTTAGTTCAGGGTGTAGAACACAGAATTTTTTCCAGATCAGTGCAACAAGAGATTTTCCATCTTATACAACAAAGTATAGTGCTCTTCTACATTGTATTGCAGCCTTTGCTGATGGTTCAAGTGGTACTTCTGCAGTACAGGCAGTTTTGGTTCAGAGCTTCCTCCTTCATTTTAAAACCCTCTTCATACTGGCATTGGAAACAGATATGATATTCCAGGGAACAGTGTAGATCTCTGTGAGGTAAAGGAGCAGGTATTAACAAATAGTTATTTCTTACCTGTACTTTCTGAAATACGTTAACTGAAAGTGCTAGTTCTAGTTGGATTTGGCTTCTGGAGAGTGGATCTGTATGTGTTTAGGAAGGTGTGTAGTACTTACTGGCAGTCTGTGTCTAAGAGAATCTGTCATGGGAATCCTCCATGGCAGTCAACCATGTCCCCCATTTGTGCTCCCATGATATGGGCAGAAGAGAAGGAAAATGTCTGGGGCTTTCTGGGAGTATTGAAAGGTTTGATAAAGCAGATTAAACTTTGTCTGAGGCATGTTAGTATTGTGCCATAAAGCTTCATTTAACCTTTTTCTATATGTTTGCTTGACACTTACAGGTATCCATTATAGAAAATGTCAGGTTTTTAAAATGATAAATTTTGCAATGAATGATTTAAAAGTTTGGTTTTGAGGAAGGTGAACCTCAACAGCTCAGAAACCTTTGGTTTATTTTTCCATTTAGACTATAAGAAAAGGGAAGTTTGTGTTTTGTTGTGCTCTTCACCATGGCCCCTGGAGTTCTTCCAGCGTGGAATATATGAAAATGAAATAGCAAAGAAATTGCAAAGCAGTAAAGACTTCCCTTACCTTTGTTTCAGGATCCTTTTGTGTTTACCTTAGTAAAGAAGATGTCTATGTGCATACAAATGCTATCACAAGGTAGTTCTTATTTCTTACAGGAGTGAAGGCTTACCTACCTCTTAAAATAAGTTTGGTGACGGGAAAGTCTTCTGAATGTAGTACTTCAGCAGTAATGAGGTACAGCTTACTATTGACTGTCTTTTCAAACTCTCATGAGCTACTCTTCTATTAAAATGGTTCCCTTCTCCCTTCTTCCTTCTTCCACATTTGTTTGGGTGAGGGTGTGTGTAAGTAAGTGTTCTCTATCCATCCCATGATGAGGATAGCAGCAGCTGTCTCCCAGGTTTTCATCCGTACCCATGGGGCACACTAAGGGTTGTTTTTAATGATTAGAGAAAAGGTTTGTTTCATGTATGATAAACACCTTGCTGTTCTAGGGATACGGGTCAGAAAAGGGATTGCTCAAATTAGATTTTTCTCTTACTTTGAGGGAAAACCTTAGAGTCATGGCTCCTTTTTAATAGTGCATGCAGCATGCTTGCATTACAATATATGCAGAACCTTAACATGTGATAAGAACTAGTCACCTCTCAAATGATATATAATTTCTTTTATAACTTCTCCTTTTAAAGTGAAAGATGTACAGAGATTTTGAGCTTGCCTTTTCTGGTGTAATTTGAATTCACTGAAAGATAATGATGAAACCCTAAAAAGTGGGTTCGGATTCTCCTATTTTATTTTACAGCATGATAATTCCCAAAGTTACAATAAATACTGTCCACCTGTGCCTTTGTTTTAGAAACATCAGTATTTTGAGCCTTTCTGTTTCTTCCAGGTGCTGAAAAAGACTGCTTAAACTAAAATAGTAGCACCTTGATGTGTTTGAGGACTCTCTTTTTATCAACTTTGTTTGGAGCATGTCAGTGTGCTTGAAAATGAGTGGAAGTAGTTATTGGTCAGTATTTTTGTATTTTTATTTTCTGTGGGGAGCCAGATTATAGAACTTTGAAAGTAAATGCTGAAGGTGTCTATATTTGATATGCACAAAAATCTGTGGTTAGGGTTTTTTCTATAACCTGGCAAAATCCAGAAGGAAGAGAGGACCCTTAGAATGTATGAAGAAATAACATAATAGCTTAGGAATAACTGAGGACAATTTAGACTGAAGAAGTGGAGGTTGTTAAAGGCAGTCTTCTCTTTCAAAATTGCTTGTTTGAATTAAATTCAGTTCAATTCTGAAGTGGATATAAGGCACACTTTTTACATAATCAAGATATTATTATAAAATCACCTATTCTCCTGGGTCTGTGTCATCCTGTATAGGGATTGTGTGGTGAGGTTTTGGTAGCTGGAGGGGCTGCAGGGGTAGTTTCTGAGAGAAGCTGCTAGAAGCTTCCCCTGTATCCAGCAGAGCCAATGCCAGCCAGCTCTAAGGTGGACCTGCTGCTAGTCATGGCTGAGCCCATCAGTGACAGTAGTAGTGTCTCTGAGATCATGTATTTAAGAAGGATGGGCATAAGCTACTGTGCAGCAGCAGCTGCATCTGAAGGAGAGGAGTGAGAAAGTGAAACAGCTCTGCAGACACCAAGGTCAGTGCAGAAGGAGGACAGGAGGTTCTCCAGGCACTGGAGGAGAGATTCCCCTGCAGCCTGTGGTGCAGCCCATGGTGAGGAAGGCTGTGCCCCTGCAGCCCATGGAGGTCCATGGTGGAGCAAGTCTTCAGCTACAGCCCATGGAGGACCCCACAATGGAGCAGGGGGATGCCTGAAGGAGGCTGTGACCCCATGGGAACCCCATGCTGGAGCAGGTTTGCTGACAGGACTTATGACCCCGAGGGGGACCCAAACTGGAGCAGGGGTAGAGTGTGAGGAATCTTTCCCTGAGGAGAAGGATCATCAGAGACAACATGATGAACTAACCACAACCCCCAGAGTGACGTTGGGGCTGGGAATCAGGGAGGGGTGGGCAGAAGGTGTTTTCAGACTTGGTTTATTTCTCATTATCCTACTCTGATTTGCTTAATAATAAAATAAACCGATTTCCCCAAATGGAGTCAGTGTTGCCCATGATGATAATTGGTGAGCGATCTCTCCATGTCCTTATCCCAACCCACGAGCCTTTTGTTATAATTTCTCCCCCTGTCCATCTGAGGAGGGGAATGATAGACCGGCTTTTTGTGGGCACCTGGTGTTTAGCCAGGGTGAGCCCACCACACATCCTTAGCATTTTGTTTCTCTTTCTTGGCTGTTTTCTAGTGTGAAAGTTGAATATTGTTTGGTGTGTTAGGTTGATTTTCAGGAACAAAATGTACAAAGGTGCTTTTAACAGAAGTTTATCAAATTCTGCTGTTGGCTTTGGCTGTGAAAGCATATTCATTTTATCGGGAAGATAAATGGATTCTCAAGTTCCTCCTCAGCTCATCTAGCCTTGGTACATAAAGCTTATCATGGGTAAGGGTGAATTGCGTTAGTTGTAGCTTCCTGTTGAAGTATTTGCAGCACATCAGCAAAAAGCTGTCAGGATAGTAGGAGAGGAGTAAACTGGGTGAGTGAGAGGGGTGGTAATGCCTTCATAGCTATGCACATTCATAGGTATAAAGAAAAATCCCCACATAAATAGCATTAGTGAAAATACTAAAATCTTAAAATGGGGTCCTAGAGAAAATTCCATGTAGAACCAGTAAAGCTTAGAAAGTAGACAGAAGACAGGTTAGTTAAAAGAAGGGCGCTTTGCTATCTTAGTTAAATACAGTTTTCAGGTTTGGGGGAGAATCCTCTAGAGGTCATACCTCCATTTATTGTGTTATCAATAGTGTCATCCCTGTAGCGGTGTTTTGATCATTTCTGTTTTAGCAACATAGTTCTTTACTCCAACTTCGAATTTATATGGGCACTTTCCCTGCCTCAATACATAATTGCTCTAGATCTTTCCTAAATAGGACTGAATGAGTTTCCCCTTTGGTTTTAATACTGTATTTCCATCTCGTTATGATCTACACGAAAATACTTGTTTTTTCTGGACCTAAAGTATAGGCAGAAATAGCAAAGCTCAAGGTAAAGTTTAATAAAGTTGCTTTTGCATTTTGCTAAGCTGTTAGTTATCTAATTTGTAATTGGATAAGCTGTCAACCTGAACATCTTGTAATGGTCAAGCCATTAGTTCAGGGTACTGTTCTGTGTACTGTTACAGTGCAGAAACATTTAGTAACTTGGAAATGATCAGTGTTCAGAACAGCAGGTTAATTAACTCCAGTAGAGCACTAGGAGGGGCACTAGATAACCAATCATTATTAAAAGGCTGTGAAAAGTTGTGAACATAAAACTTTACTAAAATGAAAATACTGTTGAAGGAATCCAAGTTAAAGCTGCGTCAGATGGCTGTGGAGTAATCATGAAGGTTGGTTTTGAATGTGAGGAAACCAGTCAATTTTAGGGCTACCCTCAAGGGTTTTGGAGAAATCTTTTTATAAAAGCTCTGAAATTATTCAATACTGTAATACTACTGAATAGTTGAATCTGGTAAAGTCGGTGCAGAATATCTCCTGTTAAGCAGACTAGTTGGAGCTTGGGGACTGTAGTGATGAACTGGTGAAAGTTCTGCTGGCATCAGCTTATCATTTAAATAAAATACTTTTATCTTTGAAGTAAGTAAAAAAATTCTGCATCTGAAGGTGTTGATGATTAAGGACTTTGTCATGCTTGGAGTAATTGCTTTAATTAGCTATTAAACAGGTTTCAGGGTCAATGTGAGAACAGGTTTCTCTCATTTGATTTAGTAGGAGCAGTTAATGATTTTTTTATTATTATCTTTACTGTCTTCTTTAGAATTATTTACTTAGCACATGGAAGGCAACAGACATTTGCTATTATAAAATCAATTTCATGCCTGACTAAACTATCTCTTCCACCTCTATCATTACTCTTGGTGTTTGGGGTGTTATCTTAGGCTTATTTGTGTTTATGCAACTAGATGGCAGTGGGCCTTTCCAATAATTACTTGGGGATTTTGGACCCTGCAGCAACAAACAAAAAGATGATCAAGATAGCAGATTTTAATTATGCTTGCACAAGATTGTCATATTCCTTCCTTATAGAAAAATGACTACTTAATTTTGGATAATGTATAAACCACAGAGATACTAAATAATTTCAGCTTTTTTTTTGCCTTTAAATAGAAGAAAAGAACTCCACAGAGAGACAAAAAATGTTTATGTAGAAACTCCTATTTAGTGACATAAATGAGAGTTGTAAGTAAATGTCTGCAAAGCAAGATTGGCAACTAAAATGTTGACTTTTAGTGTTTACCACCTTCTATACATTTCTAATTTTATATCTAATGTATCTATATTTTTTTTCTTTTTGAGCTCATTAATCTGTAATAATTCAACAAATTTCAGAGCAACTTTTAATTCAAAAGAGCTCAGTTTTGAAAAGAGCTCAGTGATGTTTCCTCAACAGTTTTTTGGGATGTCTGGCGTCTATAAGTCAACTGAAATACTGCGGTATACAAAGGGAAGGAAGAGGCAAAGAACACGTACTCAACTGCCACAATGGCAAGCTGTGTTTCTATGTAGTCTTGGTGTTGGATAAGCTGAAATGGTTAGTTTTATTCAGGCTGATGCCCTCAAGGACATAGGCTTTAGCTTCGGTCTACAAATGTTAGATTACCCTGTGTAATATAATAGAAGTTGTTTTTTCTTCTTACCAAGGTAAATCCATGTAATAGGATCTGGTAATTGTTTTCTTTTTCTTTATAGTCTGTGTGCCTCANCACCGGCTTTACCTTCAGTCTACAAATGTTAGATCAGCCTGTGTAACATAATAGAAGACTTGTTTTTTCTTCTTACCAAGGTAAATCCATGTCATAGGATCTGGTAATTGTTTTCTTTTTCTTTATAGTCTGTGTGCCTCACAAATGAGTTACTTCTACTTGCTTGTGATTTTTTTATTTAGAATCATAGAATAATTAGGGTTGGAAAGTACCTTAAGATCATCTAGTTTCAACCCCCCTGCCATAAGCAGGGACACCTCACACTAAACCATGCCA
Organism: Agapornis roseicollis; assembly: GCA_002631895.1. Lineage (NCBI taxonomy): Eukaryota > Metazoa > Chordata > Aves > Psittaciformes > Psittacidae > Agapornis > Agapornis roseicollis. The sequence continues at coordinate 37,346 of NDXB01002321.1, read as the reverse complement.
CCCAAGGCTATGTCCAACCTAGACTTGAGCTCTGTCAGCATTGGAGCATTCATAACCTCCCTGGGCATCCCATTCCAGCATCTCACCACCCTAACAGGAAAGAATTTCTTCCTTATATCCAATCTAAACCTCCTCTGTTTAAGTTTGAGCCCATTACCCCTTGTCCTGTCACTACAGTCCCTAATGAAGAGTCCCTCCCTAGCATCCCTGTAAGCCCCCTTCAGATACTGGAAGGCTGCTATGAGGTCTCCATGCAGCCTTCTCTTCCCCAGGCTGAACAGCCCCAACTTTGCCAGCCTGCCTTCATATGGGAGATGCTTCAGTCCCCTGATCATCCTTGTGGCCCTCCTCTGGACTTGTTCCAACAGCTCCATGTCCTTTTTATGTTGAGGACACCAGAACTGCACACAATACTCCAGGTGAGGTGTCATGAGAGCAGAATAGAGGTGCAGGATCACCTCCTTGGACCTGCTGGTCACGCTCCTTTTGATGCAGCCAGGATATGGTTTTTACTCTTTAATTTTTTTTGGGGGCGGAGAGGAAGAGTAGCTGATGTGAGTAGAGTTGCATAGGACCTCGTATTCCAGCCGCCCTGAACACGTAGGTTGTTTGATGAGTAAGAAGGGATATGCTAACAGGGTCATTGAAATTTTCATAGCTATAACAGAGTAGGAGAATCTCCTCATTTTATATTTTAATTCCCAGTTTTAAGCGCCCTTGATACTCTTCCCTCCCCTCCACTCCTCTTTTTCTTCTCCTTTCCTTTTTTTTTCTGCTGTGAAATACTCAGCACTGCTTGTATTCTCCTTCTCATTAAAAAAGAACTTGCGCAACCTGAGCACCCATGGGTGCATCTGCAGCGCATGAGCATGTAGGAGGCAAGCTACCCTAGCAAGTAGTTAAATGAGGGTATTCTCTTCAACTCTCACATCTGCTTAGCACTTGCCCTGGACCATGCAGCAGTGTTTAACCTAGACGTGCATTGGGCAAGGGGTGTTCTGTGGTGGTGCAGAAGGTGTTCCTAAGATTTCTGATCTGTCTTTCCATTAAAAAACAAAAGGGAGGGGAACAGGGATAGGACAGTCTTGCAATATAGATATATGCCACAGTCATATTCCTGCATGCAGTTATAATCACAAGTTAACACCCTTTCTCTGAGATCTCTCATTTCTCATGCCTCTCAGTGCTTTCACAGGAACGAAGATGCTGAGTTTATCCAAGTGGGTTGTTTTATCGTTTTTCACGGCTGGGTTTTTCTTGTGTGTTGTGCACATCATCAAAGCTGTAAAATGGAGCTGAGAAAAAGACTCCTTGCTTGCAAGCTATTGAAATCAAGTTACAATAAGGAGGTGTTAGTTTTGAGACGTACATTAAGCATTTCAGGATGTTAGAAATTCAGAAATTAGAAAAATGAAGATTGAATTATCTAAATAGAGTGGTTGCTGAGACTGAGAAGCCCAGTAGCTCTTTGAGAGTTTTGTTTCATGCCTATTGCTCTGTCTTGATCAAAGTCTTAAAGTTATTCAGCTACAAATAGATGAGCCTAAATTTTGACTTTTAATCTGCTGTGAGGTTTCTAACAGTCCTTATGCATGAAGCATGTCTAAATGACTTGTAGGTGTTCCTAATGTTAAAAGGAGTCTTTTGGAGGACTAGTAATTTAAAGAACACCCTTACCTGCATTGTAAAGCAATAAATCTAGATGAGAAAATACGCCTTTTCACCACCACGTGCAAGGTACTGCTTCAGAAAGACACAGAATGATTCTGTTTATTATTTCAAATTGTAGAATAATCCTGTTTATTTGGTTTTGATATTAGTTTTATTTCAGGAGGGAAAACATCTGCTTTTTTTTTTTTATTTTTTTATTTTTTAATTTGTAATAGCACTATTCTTAAGAGAGTAGGAGTGGCCCCTCTTGATGCAGCACTTGTGAGCACCAGCACCATTGTTTGAGGAGATTTGGCTTGGCTGTGCCAGGGTAGCAGCAAGGCGGCCATGAAGTTGTGTTATGTGACAATGCTCTTTATGGAATTGTGATGGTATGCACTTCCTCAGTGCAGTCAGATGCAATCGGAGGTGATGCTGTGCTGAAAGCAGTGCTGAAGCAGTGGATGTTTTGGCGTGGCTCGTTCCCTTGAAATGACTTTCTATGTTTATTTAGACACACACAAGTTGAGAGAAAGCAGCAGGGCTAGATAGAAATTGCCTGATCTTCTACCGAATGTCTTCTATTTCTGAATTTCTTTTGGAGAAATATCTGTTAAGCTAAAAATGGAAGGAATCTGAAATTAAATACAGTAATTTGGTATTGAGAATAGTAAAAAAAAAAAAAA
>NDXB01002321.1:10940-34912 GCA_002631895.1 Agapornis roseicollis | reverse complement strand
AAATATAGTAATTTGGTATTGAGAAAAATAAAAAAAAAAAAAAACAAAGAATTTATGGAGCCGGAATGGATGGTCTTTCTAGTCACTTTAATGGGCTTTCTGCTCCCCATATTGAGCATGCTACTTTTGTAATTGTGGGAAGCAGCCAGAGAGACATGGAGAGGTGAGAGGTAGCAGGAATTAAGTGTTACAGATTTGGTTTCTGTAATCTTTGAAGGTGCTAGATGTATGTAAAGGCCTCTGGATTTTATTGTATTATCAGTGGAGTAGAGGGACAGGATCACCTCCTTCAACATGCTGGTCACACTCCTTTTGGTGCAGCCCAGGATACAGTTGGATTTCTGGGCTGCAAGTACACCCTGCTGGCTCATGTTGAGCTTCTCATCAACCATCACCCCTAAGTCTTTACCCTGAGGGCTGCTCTCAATCCAGTTTCCACCTTGTCTTCACCCAGTCTTTATTTGTGCTTGGGATTGCCCCAACCCAGGTGCAGGACCCTGCACTTGTCTTTGTTGAATGTCATGAATTTCTGTCCTTGTTTCAGCTGGGATAGGGTTAATTTTCTTTGTAGTAGCTGGTGTTTTGGCTTTAGTCTGAAGATAACGCTGACACACTGTTGTTTCAGTCTCAGCCTCCCTGATGTTATGCATCCTTCTCATGCCACTTGCTGCAGGAGGTCCTCTGCTGGGGCACACCTTTTGCAGGCAGGCCTGCTGCCTATCCCTGCCCCGGGAGAAAGCTCTGTGCACCACCTCCTGCAGCCTGAGTTCTGCACTGCAGCCCCTCCCTGCAGCAGCTCCATCTGGATGGAGGCATCAGCCACTGGTGGGGCAGATGGTCAGACCCCGTCACCTGAAGCTGCAGCCTTTGCTCTCAGTCAGGTGCATGCCATTCTGCCTTGAGGGTCAAGTAGAATGAGTGCCCTTGACCTATGTAGATGGTCACAGAATGGTGCCTGGTTGTTTGGTTATGTGGACTCTTGAAGACCCTCCCCTTCTTCAAAGAGGTGCTCTCCCTGCTCACCCTCCTGAGCAAACTGCTGCACCGTGTTCTGTTCTCAGTGCTCCTGGTCAGTTGTGCTTCCTACAGCTGCCCTTTTTGTGAGTGGAGGGTGGCCGGCGTTACTCCTGGCCCTGCCTACACCTCAGTCAGCCACTTTAAGAAGTAACTCGTTTTCAGTGAGAAGTAATCAGGTTTCTGGGGTTTACTCAGTGATTATTTAGTTTGACAGTCAAATGGCAATAGATATCCCAGCCTATTGATTTTAATTTTTTTTTTCTCTTAAAGACAGCGATTTGAATTATAAGATATAATTTCACCCTAGCTGAGTAATAGCAGCCAACGTTTGTATTTCCACATGAAATGTTCAGAAGCAGGACTGAAATAGCAAGGCAGCTCCACCATTAGCTCTTCATTATCTGGGAGACTCTGGAGCACAACAAAAGAGACTTGAAAAATCCAGATAATTTGCTTATGAACAATCACAGACTCATGGAAAATCTGCATAGAGAAATCTCTGCCATCAACTTGCACTGTTACTGAGTTACGGTTAAGTTCCACCTGAAGCTGTTTCTCACAACTAGACAGCTGCCTCTGTTGTGTGCTTTAATGTGCTGGATTGCTGAAAATGCAGCCCACTTTTTCTTGTCCCACTATGGGACTAGTACATAAGTGAGAGATGACTTGATGCTAGGGACTAGTGGTAGCCAAAGTGGGGTGTGTGATAAGGAAAAATAACCATTAGCCTGTTGACCAAGTCCTCCCGCTTGGACTCCTATAGTCCTCCTGGGTGTTCCACCTCCTGGTGAAACTTGAGGCCTGAATGTAAAGATAAGCTGACTAGAATGACAACAGTTACCTGTTCCTTTTCTTTATAGACACGTTGAATCTAACAGAAGTATTCCCTTTTCTTCCTATCATCTTTTTCTTTGAGATTTAACTTGTTCATGTGTTTGCTGAAGTCAGCAGAAAAATATCTTTTGATGTTGTGCCAATATGATGTTGTCAAAAACTGTATTTAAAGGAGTAGCATTAAAGAGAAAATATACGGAAGTGATCGTTCTGTGTTTCTAAAGTCTTTAATACAATTGGTAATGTATTTTAATGTATGTAAGGTTAGCTGTGCTGGGGCTTTTACGTTTTTCAGCACAAAGGTTTTTACTATGTGTCAGGTAGTAATGAAATATGGTGGTAGATTACACATCACCTGTGGTAGGCACCCCACCCCCAGAATTTCGGATGCACTCAACTGTTTTCAGTGCTTGATTTGAACTGTTGTCAAGTATGCCTTGTATCCTTTTGTACTTGGAAGGGCTCTTTGATTGCGACCATCCTTTTGTGTTACTTCTCTTTACTGTGGCTATTTATTCCTGCCTTTTTGTTATCCCCAAAAGTTAAGACATATATAACTTCTGTCACGCTGGTTTTCTTTTGTGTAGTTCAATACTTTGTCTTCAGTAGGAGCTAAGTACCTGACAGTGTTTCTGTAAAAGTTTCAGAAGACTGCTTCTTGTGAGTATTGTTAGATAAAAGGAGAGTAGAATTGCGCACCATGATAAGTTACCTTCCAAGAGTGTATTCAAAAGAGAATCAGGTCAGGAAAAACTGAAGTCAGGCAAGCCCATTTTTTTTTTCTTGAAGAGATTCTGTGTAGATGCAAAATGATACCTTTTCTCCCTTCACTCTCACACAATTACTGTGCTGCCTTCCCTATTCTTAGAAACAAGTGGTATGTCTGTGGCAAGACCTAAACTTCTATGCAACAGGTGATCCAAGCCCAAGTCAGGAATAAATCGGTTTCAGTAACTCAATAAAATCTTCACATACAAAAATGACTCCAAATTGAATACAGTAAGCTGGATGGAGCTTTGAACACCCTGGTCTAGTTGAAGGTGTATATGGCGGGGGAGTTGGAACTGGATGATCTTTAAGGTCCCTCCAACCCAAACCATCCTATCATTCAGTGATTCTATGAGAATGTTCAAATAGAACATTCTTATCAGTCGAACATGATAATGATGTGGTCTGTGCTATGTGGTGAACAGTATGCCCTAAATCATGGGGTATAATGAGTTCAAAGAAGCAATATGGGGATTTCTTCCAACTAATTTTTTTGTATACTGAAAACTGACTTTTGAAGTTCCTTTCTCTCAAAGTTTTTTCTGTGTTATTTTGTGACTAACACAGAGTCTTTGACTAAGAAAGTATATTTAATACCAAGTATATACTGACACAGTATAACACCATGAAATGGTGTGTGTCAACACGATTTTCAGATAAATCACAGTAATGTAAAAGTGAAATATTTGGCATGAAATCGATTCTGGAAAACAACAGTTTGTAAAATGTTACCAGTGTTGAATGCTTTTTGCAGCTTAACTTTAGTACTGATGCTGGTCCAAGCCTTGGAAAAATAACTCCTACTTTGCTGTGTGGATGCAGATAATAACTATGAAGAGGAACGGGATATCGTGACATCACAGGTGTCCTGTTAGAAAGTAACATGGCTGTACGGGCTAGTAGCATAAGCTTCATCAAAATAAGGACTCATTAAAATGAGTTCTGTCATTCCCAGGAGCTGTCATTTGTCATGGATTTTGCTTAGAATGTAGAGGAGAAGTTCAGTTTCTTTTCTTTCAAGTAAAATCAAAGGACAAGGTGATGCCTCTGCTAATAGAGGAGTGGTGGCTGCAGCTGCATCTCTGTCCAGTGCCCTCTGTATCACTGGCAGCATCTGAAAGAATGACTGGGTGTGATACACTGGTGTACTCAGTTCTGTCTTGGGACTTTATTGCTCTGCAGAGTTTCTTGGGTTTTTAGCCTGGCTTCAGAATATGGGAAGGCTCTAAATTTATTCAAGCTGTGCTGTAACAGTTTCTTGGGCTGGTTTTATAAGCAGAAAAATACAATCTCTAGGACTGGTTATATATATGTTATTATCTAGCCAGAAGTGATCACGGGCCATCAAAACCCATCCCAAGGTGTTAAGAGACCTTCTCTGAGTAGTGGTCCAGAGGGATAAAAAAACCTGGCAAAAGATCTAGCACCTGAAAATCAAGAGGTTTGCCTAATGTTCTCTATGCAAGATAACATGCAAATCAGTAGCATATTTGAAAGCTATCTTTTGGTTAGGTGTGTGTATTTGTATATCGGCATGTACAGTTAGTTGGGTACACAGCTTCTACCTGCTAATCAAATAACTGAGTGTGCACAGTCTCTGAAGAGCTAAATGATTATGTGGATATGCTCACGCGTGTCACTCACTTGAATGGATGTATATAGAAGTCTATATTGCATAACTATGAGAGGACCAAATACTGTTTAAAGATAAAATAATCTTATCTATTCCCAGATTTTGTTTGAATTCTGACCTCCCTAAACATATTAAGGGAAACACTGCGTATTAGTATCATCACATTATTAAAGGTAATTCCTGTCTATATCTGTTTCTGGAGATTTATCTCCGAAGTTATCCTTTAAAAATAGCTGGTGTTTCTCAGCTATTATCATGCAGTTATCCTACAGATCTTGGGGTGGTGAATGGTCTGTATTCTCCAACAGCTTAACTGTATGGCCTTAATTTTACAGCACATTTTCAGTGCATGTAAGAATAACTGTTCAAAACTTTTGTTCTCTTTTCCTTCTAAGTGCCATACAGACTCTGAGTTACTCTTAACTCTATTCTTGTTGTTTTGGAGAGGAACTACTAACTTATCCTCTTTAAAAAATGGAAATGAATGCGAGTTCTGTTATGGATATTGTTCAGGTCTGTAGGCTGATTTTTAGATCGTGTTCTTGAAAGAATTGTTTTGATTCAGAACTGGTTCCTGAAGGAAAGCTTTATTTTAAATAGTAATATATCTATCTCCCAAAAAGATAATTCTGAACTCTTTTTCTCTCATCTTGCAAGCATGTCTTATGTCAACTTTCCATGGATCCAAACTTTGGTTAACCTATTATGGCAGGTTGCAAACCAACCACTTTGTCTGTGTTTTAGTAATATTTCCCCTCTTGCCCCAAGGGAAACTATGAATATTTTGTTTCTGTATTGTTCTATTTAATGGAAAATAAAAATAATATAAATTTCTGTTTCCCTGGTTTACTTTGCCTTTTTTTTGTTTCCTTCAAGAAGCTTTAATAAGGATCATGTTTTTATTCTTGTGCAAAAAGATACAACAGGGTTGCTTGTGCATCAGGCAGCTTACCAACATACAGTGATAAATGAAATTCAGAGTTTGAGATGGAGGGTATAGTAGGATTAAGTGCAAATGGAATAATTTGTTCATATCATTGGGGATATATAATGCTATCATATCTTGCTTCCCCTTGCTTCCCTCTCCTCTTTGTGCCTCCAGCTACCTTTACTACATCAAACTTTCATTTAACTGCCTTACTTTGTTAATGTAGGATATGTGAAGTATTTCTTTCTGTGGTATTCTGCCTATGCTGCATATGTTACAAGAGAAGACTCAAACTTGGCACACTGCACATACATTAGTACTTTAACTCTTTTCTACCTACCCTGGAAATTAAGGCCAACAAATATAATTAAAGCATTGCTTTGCATATAAAGAGCTGAGATTACTTCTTTTGATGCCTTCTGAAGCTGATTGCACAGCTTGGTTGTGTAATAGAAGCTGATTATAAAGGCTTATGTGTAATGTACATATTTTCATGGAAATCTGGGATGATAGAAATAATCACCAGTAGGTCTGTTTTCTGAATTATTCATATATGAAAGCCAAGTTTTCTTTGTCTCTTTGTTGGGCACAAACCTTTTTTTATCTTATTCTGAATATGGTGAATATTGTGTTGAAGGTGAGAACAAAATTAGAGGGATCTTGGCTTGCTGAAGTGTCTGAAGAGGGTCATTACCCCAATGCCTTTTATTTGAAATGTGCCAGTAAAACATACAAATGGGTGTACTGACTTAAGCTGAAGCCTTCTGTTGGCAGTAGGATAGTGGCTTTCACTGTCAGGAAACAAAGTCCCTGGAATACTCTCTAAGCCTGTGGTGGTTTTTGTTTTCTAGAGCTTGGAGGAGTTTTATCAAAACTCTAAGTTCTGTTGCAGGTACTTGAGCAAGGAAATTCACAGAATAACAAATAGCGAGGAGTGCTCTCTGGGAATTTGCCACATACTAGCTTCATGTTCTTTGGTTTTTAAATTGGAAGAAGCACTGAAGAACTGCTCTGTCTCCATTTTCATGCTGTCTGTTATCTTATAAATTACAATCATATCTCAGTTATCTTCTGGATTGAGGAGGCCAAGCATCGTAACGGTCCCCCAGATTAATTTGTTCCATGTGCCTCCTTCTCAGTAACTTTGCCATTTTCATCCTTTTTGTGATAAGAGGAATCAGAAGTGCCCAGAGTATTACAGATGTGGTTGCTCCACGAATTTATACCAGGGCATGATGTTCTCTGTTGTTGCTGCCGAATAATTTTGTCCATAGGTTGTCTACAGATAGCAGGTTACAGTGGATCTGAGCAGATTCTCATGGAACACTCTTGGGCAATGTCTTTCAGAGTGAGTGCTGCCCATTTCTTTTGCTTTGGTTTTCTGTCTTTAATAAAGTTATCTATGTAGGCAAGGACATTCCTCTTATGCTCTGGTAGCTTTGTGTCTTTAGAGGTTTTTTGTGAAGGACACTGAAATATGCACATTTTGTTAATCTTGCCTGATGGGATTTCTAATTTGCTTTTCTTGCATACAGAGCCTTCTTTCAAGGTTTGTCAGTCATGGTACCACTTTACAAATGCTTTCAGTCTTTCGCAATATGTTGTGTTTGTCTGTGTAGTCATTAGTCATGGTTTTCAGAATTCCTCCCACTATATCTGCTGTAGTTTAGGATGCTTGCTTTTGTACTTAGCCACATTTTCTGAAAGGGTACTGTCCCATTAGTCTTTTGTTATGATAGAAGTTTAAGCTGAGAAGTGGTACTGCTAGTTTTTGTGTCTTTTCTAGATTGTTCTGTAAATCTTTTGGGGCATGATTTACTGTCTTTTATTTTTTTTTTTTGGCCTTTCAGAATTATAATTTTATAATTTCAGTAGGCTGATTTAAAAAAAAAATAATTTTTTTTTTTTTTTTTTTTTGGCCTTTCAGAATTATAATTTTTTATTTTTAGTAGGCTGATTTAAAAAAAAAATAATTTTTTTTTTTTTTTTTTTTTGGCCTTTCAGAATTATAATTTTATAATTTCAGTAGGCTGATTTAAAAAAAAAATAATTTTTTTTTTTTGCTTTTGATAGCCTACACTATTCTTTTCCCCAGCCATGCGGTTTTCACTTGTGTTTTCTCAAATACCTTGGTTTATGGTGTGCATCAGTTTACCCTTCAGTACAGTGCTGTTAAATAGTGTTGAGCTTTTTGTTTTTATAACATTTTGCAAAAGTTTCATGAGTTTTCACTGTTTCCAGTTTTAAAATTGAGCACAATGCTGGTGAGAAGCCTTCAGCTTCTGTTATTCTGGCAGCACTGCTGAGTCCAAGTACATTGTGCTAGAACAGCCCTTCAGCATCTTCATGAAGGTTGATGTGCTGATCCAAGCAGTATCAAGAGTTGCTTCTCCTTATGCTTCTCTAGATGTTAACTATATCACAATTCTTTGGGCACTGTGCACCAACCAAGTTCTCACCCACTCTGAGATCTTGATGTTTGCCATTAATGGTGTTTTTTGGCCCTGCACCTTCTGATTCCTTTAGTGTGTTAACTGCTGTTGTTAGCATGTTGTGAGCTGTAGTCTAGTTTTTGTGCAGGCACAGAACTTCAACCTAGAATTTCTTAGGCTTCTGAAGCCTTCCTCTGTCCTGTTTGGTGTGGTCAAGGCTCTCATTTGACTTGACTCTAAAGTGGGGTTGTTCAAGTTTTTATGAATGAATGGATTCGATGGCCCGTTGTTTGCAAGAGGAGTTTAGGTGACAAGCGCACTTGCAGATACCTACTTTTGCATGTCCACAATCAGGAGTAATCTTGCTCCTGTGATCTGTCACCTTTCTGCTTACCAAGGTAAGCAGTCCTGCAGTCTCGCAGTCTTATAGTCTTACAATCAGCCTGCAGTGCTTTTGTCTTCTTCTCATCTTCCTTCTGTTCCTGTCTGTAAAGGAGCATACACTTTGTCCAAGAGGTGTCCATATAGTGGTTTGCAGGTGGGGAGGACCCAACAACGGCTTGGCCAGACTCCACTCTTGCTCTTTTGCTTGTACAAGACTCTTCATAGCATTGAGTTAGGCTGGCAGTGTTCGGTCATCTCCCTAAGTTCCCCATTTCCTGTAGTTGCTAGTTCTCATTTTTAACTTAGTAATTGTTTTATAACTCCTGAGCCAGTGCTCTCCTTCACCAAAATGGCAGGTCAAGATAAATTTAGCTGTTATGTCGTATCTCTACAGTACTGTATTCATTTAATCATTATATAAGGTGTATATGTTTTAGAAAGCTGTGTAACTCCTAATGTTGGGTACTTTCGCATCAGGGTAAAAGGTTAGAGGAGAATGAGTTTTGCTATCGAAAGTAACTTTTACACTAGTGTAATTGCAGTCGTACAGCTTGTAACTCTTGAGACAATTTTTAAAATGATTCTGCTAATAGCACATAAGCAATGGACTGACAAGTCTGCAGTGAAATTCTGAAGGTCACTGAACTAAAAAGATCATTAACAGCGTAACTGCTAAAGCTCTCTTGCCTTTGGATTTATATTCTTTATCTTCTGAAGAACTCCTCCTTTTCCCCTGAGTTTCTCTTCTAGCCTTCCTGTTCGATTATTATTTGGTGTGGCTTCTCTGAAGCTATACGAACAACACATCACCACCACTACCCCACCATAAAAGTTTTTAGGTTGGATGGGACCTTTTGAGATCATAGAATGATTTGGGCTCTAAGGGACCTTTAAAGATCATTTAGTCCAAACCCTTCCCTAAGGCAGTTTACTTTAGTTTAGTCCAAACCCTTCCCTACAGCATGTTGTCCAGGACCATGTTCAGTTAGGTTTTCAATATATACTATATATATACATATACACACACGTATACAAAAACTCTATATATGTATATACACTCAAATAGGCACACAAAATATATACTCAAATATGCACACACAACTTGAATATATACACACAATATATATATTCAAATACATGCACATTCTGAATGTGTTTATGTCATTTATTGGGTGTTGAATAAGTGGTCAAAACTCCTTTGCCTTCAGTAAGACCATCATGTAGGTGTCCCTTTTGTACTCAGCTTCTAATTTTTGTAGAATTTGCAGGAACTTAATTATTTTTGAGTCTCCAAACCCTTTATTAAATTTACTTGAAATTGGTCAGCAAGTTTAGAAGTTAAATGTGACAAGTGAACAGATGTGGCACTGCCTCATTTCCTTGGAGACTTAGACAGTCCAGGTTAAAAATGTCTCTATTTTTGTGTTCTCATTGCATTACTAGGCTAATGTAGCATGAAGCTGCTCAACTGTGCTGGGAAGTTAAGGGCTGGAGTCTAATGTGTGATGTATATTGTATGAGTTGTGTTATTCCTTTCCACTGATGAAAGCCATGTATGTAAAGTCTGTCCTGGAAATTGTTTAAATACACCTTTCTTGAAGGTAAATGATGGTGTTAACAGACAGTGTATTTTCCTAAGATTTAGGAATTCCTTCCCCCTGTCAAAGAAGTCTTTGTATTTAAACAAAATGTGTTGGGTTCCTTTGTCACTTGTGAACCTTATTTTTATGTTTTAGCCTTGTAAGAGCTCGCTGAAGTCAGTGAGAGTGTTTTGGATCAGATACAGTTTCTTGGGAGTACATCTGTTACATCTCAGAGGAGTGTGGAAGAGGTAGAAATAACTTCCCACAAGCACATCAACCTGGGTTCAACAGGACAGCAGCTCCACAAGGGTTTGTGTCTTAAACAGTAAATTAAGCTGTTAGGTACAAAAAAAAAAAAATGAATGTTGTGACTACTCATCTTGTCCTTGGCTTATTTTAATTCTTAATTAAAAAAAGCTTCAAACCTTCCCATAATTACAGCAGCTTCAAAGAAAAACTTGCAAATCCAGAGACCTCATGGAGCCTTTGGGTATGTTTAGGCAAAAAGTGACACTGTATGTAGAATTTTACAACAGTTAGCAATTATGGTAGACTGCAGCATGAAAAGAAAACTTTTCCAGAGGATGAAAGATACCTTTGTATAGCAGATAGCGTAGTAGGCATGTGAAGTGTCATTCTGATGAGTGACAGTTTAGGATCTGGTACTGTTTTCTTCATGCATGAAAGACATGGTTTAAGCTTTGGATCCTGAATGCTCCTTGGCTGTAGGGGTGGGGCGGATGGAATATTCTGTTTCCTTCACCCAAGGCGTGAAATAGGAAGAGCAGCTCCGCAGCAGATAATGTCACTGAATGTGTGCAGGCTAAAACTTCATGTAAGGAAACCCTGCCTTGCCTGCTGCAGTGAGCTGTTAGATTGCTTTCTGTGAGTGAACGGCATGGGACTTGCGTAGTGTTTATTACTTTTGAAGTATTCCTCAAATAACGTGGCTAGCTTTAAGAGATGACTGTTTATGGGGAAAAAAGTGACAGGTAGTAAAGGCAATTAGGGATACATCCGCTGGAAGTGTACAGTACAAAGAAGGCTGCATTTAAAAATGCCCAATTTCAGTCATAAAAGTGCATTAACTATTGGACTTAAAGCCAGACTACGAAGTGCTGGCTTGACAACGGCATTTTTTTTTTTCTCCTCTATTCTTTTTTGTCTTTCTAGTCTTCTCCTTCCTCATAGTCTGCTGCCCATGTCAGGTGAGTGCAAGTGGGATGAAGTATTAAGCTGGTAATCTGAAATGTATGTAATGACAGGAATGCAGCATGGATGGAGCTAGGTGGCAAACTTGTTTCTGGTTTGTAACACTATTTTAAACTAGTGATAGCCAACTAGAAATGGTAGTCAGCAATTAATGGGAAAACCAAAAGAGAAGTGTGGTTAACTGCGTTATGGTTTACGTGTGCCTTGACAAAAGTTTGAAAAGGTATTTCAGGTACCAGACAGAGGCTGGGTATTGCTTAGTGGGATAGATAAGTCTGCATTAAGCTTTCACACCCAAAAAGCTCCTAGCAATGAAGGCTGCTTGAAATCTACCCTTAGTGTCTCTCCTTTATTCTTCATTGTGTGGGTAGTTTGAATATATCTGTCCTGGAGGAAACACTGCTCTTACTGAATGAAAACTGAGAATTGAATAGAGCAAATTCACACTTGGATTACCTGAGTTTTACCCGTAAGGACATTTCATCCTGGATTTCTGACATGGTAAGATGGAGGTCAGATGCGTGCTCTCTGTGTGTCAGCTGACCTTTCAAATGCATCTTCCTTTCCCTGAAGTAATTTCTGAAGCTGTTGACCAATTGCCAGATTAGGAAGAAAAATAGAGTTCCCAATGCTGCTAGATTTCCCATTCTGTGACTGTTGAAAGTAGGAGATACAGGTTCTCCACAGGGAAAAAGTGCTGGTATCCTGTTCCATACAGTTGCAGCCAGCTGGTTGGTCATCATACAACTGGTAGATGTATGGGATGTCATGGGAGAGGGAAGCTGACCTAAGGGGCTGTGCTGTGGACATTCATGGTATAAAGAAGACACATTTGCTGGAGGACAAGTTCTGTTGTTTCACTGCCTTTGCTATGGTATGGTTACACAAGTTCTACTTCAACAAGAGTGTCTTTCCAGAACTGATTTTAGGTGCTGACAACCCTTTCCATTTTTCCTTAACCTACGATAAACTGAAAGGATTTACAGACTTGAAATCATTTTGCTGTGTATAACAGTCTCACACCTAGTTTAAATTACTTGTGCTTACATTATAAATGGATGACTTATAATGTGAAGCATGTAGAAAACGTTGTTTTCTGTCTGATACAACACACTTTTCCCTATGTTACATGACAATAAAGTTACTTTGGCTAGGAGAACTGATGGTATACTTAAAAAAAGGTGTATTTTAATTATTTCTATATTACCATTAGAATATGGTTTCGTTACTAATACAAACATTATTAGCTGTTGTGTGTCCTAAACACTAAAGTCAACTGGGGGGTGAGGCAAACCCTTTCTGTAGAGGATTATTCATGGGACAAAACACTTTCCTAAAAATAATTTAACTTTTCATAATTATACGTCCTCCAACATGTTTCATTTCGACTGTTCAGCACTGGAGATGAATTCTGTTGTTATGTCTCCAAATGTTTTTCTTTTTTACTTTTTTGAACCAAAGAGATATCCCATCTCATGTTTTTGTAGGTAGCAAACCCTACAAAAGTGATATCCCATGTCATGCTTTGTAGGTTTGTTTCTGGATTTTCTTTTCCGGTATGCTTGTTAAGGTTTTTGTGCACGCTGCTTCTTACTGTTTGCATTTCTGAGACAATGTTGTTCTGTTTCACCTTTTGTTAACAAGATAGTACTTAGTTACAAACATAGTAGGGCAAAGAATTAGAATCATAGAATCATGGAATAGTTAGGGTTGGAAAGGACCTTAAGATCATCTAGTTCCAACCCACCTGCCATAGACAGCGACACCCCACACCAAACCATGCCATGCAGCCTGGCCTTGAACGCTGCCAGGGATGGAGCACTCACAACTTCCCTGGGCAATCCATTCCAGCATCTCACCACCCTAACAGGAAAGAATTTCTTCCTTATATCCAAACCTCCTCNATGGAGCACTCACAACTTCCCTGGGCAATCCATTCCAGCATCTCACCACCCTAACAGGAAAGAATTTCTTCCTTATATCCAATCTAAACCTCCTCTGTTTAAGTTTGAACCCATTACCCCTTGTCCTGTCACTACAGTCCATAATGAAGAGTCCCTCCCCAGCAACCCTATAGGCCCCCTTCAGATACTGGAAGGCTGCTATGAGGTCTCCATGCAGCCTTCTCTTCTGCAGGCTGAAGAGTCCCAAACATTGTTACGGTTAACAGTAGATGCAAAATTAAGAAGATAGAATAAACCTTGGGAGATTGGAGGAGAATATCAACTCTCATCCTTTAAATTCCTTATTGAGGTAATTTCCTCAGCCCTGTTTGCGTAGGGGACAGTGGATTTCACAACAACTGTCAGTAATTATTAAACCCATAGAAGTTGTGTCAGCTTACTCCAGTAGTGTATTTACTTCTGCTTTATCTTTGTGAAGGATTGCTGTACATTATGCTGAAAAAGAATTACCTTTGAGATCTGAGGTTTGGGATGGTTTGGTAGGGTTATTTTTAGTGCTTGTCAAGCAATTGGAGTATTTTGGGGGTTTGATGTATTTTTGTAATCTTTTTTCTTTCCCTGTAGGGCAGATATGTAATGTTAACATAGATTCAGTGGGTTTCTTTAACTCATTTAACAAATTTGACTTAAACCTTAATAAAAATTTGTCTTCAGATTAAGTATCATATGTCATTTATAATGTGCTTTAATTTGCACTTAGGAGTTACAACTCAGCTTGGGAAGGAAAGGTTGATTTGATTAATCACACTTGAAGACTGTTACAGTGACTAAAAAGGAAAATGGTTTGACTTGATTTCTGACATAATTGCTTCATTTGGATTGGCATGGCCTTCCACCAGTTGTGAAGAAAGGGGGACTGATTTCAAAAAAAAGGAACTGTGAAACTGAGTAACCGGTGCTGAAGTTGGTCATATTTAAATACAATTTTATGTGAAGATCAGTGGGAAGAGGACTCACTTTACAGAACCACTGCTGTAGTGCATACTTCTTTTTTTAATCTTAACCCCTCAGTTAGTACTGTAACCTTGCGATAAGCTGATTTCCGTTCTTGTCCCTGCACGTACGTAAAGGAAATGATATTTGGAGGAAAGGGAAAGTAACTTCTTGCTTTAATAATTTTAACATTTTAGAACAGCTGTTTTTTGTTGGTCTGTAACAATTTCTTTGTTTGTAATGGTTTCTGAATAAAATTAGGTTTGTCCAACTCTGGCATTTGTGGGGCAGAGTCTCAGTTTGAAGTCTGTTCCATTTACAGCTATCTTGCAACATCCATCTCCTCAACTTCTGTCTGTCTGCTTTTCTTCCCATAGTGCTTAAATCAGTGAGTTCCTTGATGCTCACAGTTGCATACTTATCCTCTTGTTTTGACAGTGAGAATGCCCTTTTCTGCTACTAACCAAGTAACTGTGCTAATTGTGTTGAAATATCATCTTCTAATTTAATTTTGGCTTTAAAAGAAAACGACATTGCATTTCAGAATAAAATAATTGCAATCCAAATGTTTGTAAGCTTTTAGATGTTTTAATTTTGGAGGTTTTTTGGGGTCCTTACTTACAAAAGGGAAGAGCCTTCTTGTGCTTACATGTCAGCTTGTTCTGCTGTTTACACCCAATTTCTTCCTCGTTGCTGTCTATATTTCAGTGACTGGGGAGCACTGGTCTTGCAGGTGTGCACTGCAAGCAGGCAGCTTTGGAATAAACCCTTTGATCATGACCTATCAGTAAAAACCAATTTGGCAGAGTTCTGGTTTCCTAGGCACACAAAATCTACTCTCCAAGTTCTTTTGAGTGATTCGTCTTGCTGCTGAATCTTCCTTCTTAGTGAAAACCTCTCAATTGTGTTAATTCTCTTCTGATGCACTTCTTGTCCCTTACAGTGTTCTCTATATTTAACAACTGCCTTTGCTTTTAAAAGTGAGAGGTGGTAACTGTTTAGTTTGAGCCTCAATATGAATTTTCTCAACTGTGTTGTACCTTTGTATGTCTCCTGTATGCGGTGAGCAACATCTGTTATGTTTTCTCTGTTTTCCAGCTATTCTTATTCCAACAGTAATTTTCATGGGTAGTCAATATCAGTGCCAGAGTCAGTCTCTTGTAATAACTTCTGGAACAGCTGCAGAGTCAGCTAGTAATTGCTGAGTGGGATACAAAAACAGCCCAGGAGCTGCTTTCAAGGCCACTGTCTCTGTGGCCTGGTGGTCTGAGTCTTCAGCTGAACATCTGCTGCTTTGTGGGAGAAATTCCTGTTGCTGTTCTGCTGCTTTGTAGGGAAGGGATTGAATCCGGGTGGGTGTGTTTTATCTTTTTTCCCCTTTTTCCTCTCATGAGATCACTCTGTTTCCAGATCTTCAAATTCTGCTGCCTGGCAAAAGCAACTTCAGAGACCTGCTCACATTGTGTGGCTCCTGCTCTACTGCCCGTAGCCTCTGTTAGACTAAGAGCTGTCACCTTTGACTGACAAATAAGGAAACATGTGAGCCCATTAGGCATGCTCTTTTTTTTTGGCTTGGGCACGTGTGCTGTCATGCCTGACTATGTATGCTGTGCTGGTCTCTGAGGTATAATGGTGGCAGGTGTTCACCAAAAACTGAAGGAGATCTAACGATGATGGTCTCCCTCATCTGTGGATGCATTTACAAAGTGGTGTTTGTGTCACCTGTGCAAAAGTAGGACAGGTTTTGCCATAAGTGTTACCTATCTCTCTTTATTCACATCTTGTATATTGTACTGCTCTAAAGCATAGGGTGGACAGTAACTGCAGTGCAGTACATACTGTGAACGCTCTAAGTGCTTTGTTGCTTTGTACTCCATCCTTCAGTGTCTTTCAGATGAAGACTAATTAACTATATAATGCTAGAAGCATTTCAGTGCGGCCGCCTCGAAACCCTGAGTTAAAAGTCAAGATGCTGATCCTAATTTTACACTCCTGCTTCCATCTTGACAAAGATGTAGTGAACTGGAGAGTGGGGACAAGATTAAAAACAGAATCTCTGGCAATAGAAGCTTTCTCATGAAGGGAGAAAGAGAAATAGGCCACAAGACACTTGTTTCAATTTTACACATTTGACATCATGAGTACCTGTAGTCCAATAGATCTTTCTCAATGTGCTTGACTTTGCAGAGGTGTGAGGAAGTCTAATTGCTTCTAAGGAAGAAGTTTTGCCGTTCAGTGCATGTATTGTCAACTACTGCAATGAAAAAATGATTGATTTATGTCCTGTCTCTGCAAAAGATTTGAATTATTCCTTATTGGGTAGTTTAGGCATGCTGTATGTCTTCCATATCTCATCTACCAGTATCTTTGGCTATGATCTGAAGAGGTGGAGTGTAACAGTATTTTGGTTCCTGGTAAAAACTGGGGGCTTCATAATGCATGATAGCTGTCAGCAAAACCAGCAATATATGGTGTAAATCATTAATGAATGTGATTTCTGAACATTTATAGAAGCTTACCTGACCTTCCCAACAAATCTGTGCATGAGCACAGATGGTGGGATGAGGCATGTCTCCCGAGTATTGAGGGAAAGCCTTAAAGTCAGTTTGATGAAGTTCTTGGTAATAATGGATTGTTAAAAAAATACCCAAACAAACATAAAGAACCCCCACAACAAAACAGAAGCAAGCACACACCCCTCTCAAGCCCAAATCCCACCTTCTGCCCCCTCTCCCCCCAAGGCAGCCTAAAACAAAAATCCATGAACAGGAATTAGAAAAGTTACTAGCCTATTTCTGCTCGCACTAAAATTGGTCCTAAAACGGTCCTCACCTATGGCATGCTACCATACTATTTAGAGAAAAAACTACCATTACTTGGCAAAACTTCTAGAAACAGAAGATGTGAAAAAGAGGTGTGGGAGCAGAACATAGGTAGAGCTTAGAGACTTGTAAAAAAGAAAAGGGATCTTAACATACTGAATTTGGCATCCAACCATACAAGCTCATATGTGGTCCCATTTCTGTGACTGTGCAGTTGTATGTGAAGGAATATGAAGCATGAATGACAGTAAAGAAAGAGCAGCCTTCCAGTATCTGAAGGGGGCCTATGGGGATGCTGGGGAGGGGCTCTTCGTTAGGGACTGTAGTGACAGGACAAGGGGTAATGGGTTCAAATTTAAAGAGGGGAGGTTTAGATTGGATCTAAGGAAGAAATTCTTTCCTGTTAGGGTGGTGAGATGCTGGAATGGGTTGGCCAGGAAGGTTGTGAGTGCTCCATCCCTGGCAGTGTTCAAGGACAGGTTGGATAAAGCCTTGTATGGCATGGTTTAGTGTGAGGTGTCCCTGCTTATGGCAGGGGTGTTGGTACTAGATGATCTTAAGGTCCTTTCCAACCCTAACTATTCTATGATTCTAACCCTGCATGGTTTTGTTATCCTTGAAGACCACTTCTTGTAGATCTTCTGAAGAATGCATAGTCTGTCAGAACTGTTGCGTGGAGGGTAGTGCCGGTGGCAAACTAAGAGATGTTGATTACAAGATGCTAATTGCTGTTGATTAGACATCCTATGAGCCAGTGAGAATAGACATTAAGCTTGCTTCTGGCTTTTTGGTGTCTTTGTGAAAAAATATCACTGTAAAAAAGAGCTGTTAATTGTGAATTTGCAAGAGCATAAATCATAGAGAAAAATGCTTTATTGACTATGAATAATTATAACTCCTAGATTCATGCCTGAGGAGTTTGTAGCTATGATGGGGGCAATCACAAGGAAAGTGAGCCACCCCCACCAAGAAACCTCAGGTGTTTTTAAAGAGGTTATTATACCCAGTAAAAATTGACACCTATTTATTTGCATTCTTCTCTTTACTGCTTAGTAAATACTGAGGAATTAAGTAGGAACCTTGAGAGGTGCTTGCAAAATCCTTCATTTATTGATATGTTTCTTTATTTTCCAGGTACAATCTAAAATTATATAAGTATGACTTATATTGCCATGACTGCTGATGGGTAACACTTCCCCATTCTTCAAGAAAAAATTTTCCTCTTCTACTTAATTAAAAACTGAAGCTTTTTCATATATATATATATGAATGACACTTTATATTCTAAATAAGTAAACATGTGTGTTTGAAAATGTTTGGGTTTTTTTTTTTTTTTCACTTAAAATTAGTGAAATTTGGATTATTTCTGTGAATAACTCAAACAAGCCTGTATAATGACCCCATGCTTGGTACTTCCTGGCTTAAATAGTATTCAAAAGGTAATCTACCATACTGAAGTCTTTCGGATGCCTATATTCTCCTGTCTTCATTGACATATAGGTCAGAGGTATGTCACAAATTGTAACGCATATGTAAACAAAATAGTTTTCAGTAAAATAACATTTCTAGATATTTAAGGAATACTGTGGAAATTCTTTCCCTATTCACTTATTTCCCAAAAAATTCAGCAGGTAAAATAGAGGTGCTAATCACAAGGGTCACAGTTTTGTAAATCAGGCAATAGAACACGTTAGAATGTGAAAATGTTAATTTTTATCATCAGAAACCTGGACATTATTATAGGGGAAAAAATAAAGAGCTACTTCACCATTATACTTTGAATATAAGTTGCCTCCTTATCTCATTTGCTTATCTGCATTTATTTATTAGCCTGTCTTTACAGTCAGATGTTTTGAATAATAGTTCACATATAACTAAACAGGAACTATGTGAAATCTGCTCTTGGGCTGAGCAAACTTAATATGTTAATCTTGGCTTAATTTAATTTGTTCTAGTGATAGCAGTGAATTTTTAAATGGTTCATTTGGTGCTTGATTATTGTTTAAGGGATTTAGTATACATTGAGAACACTCAGATTGGTGTCGAGTGTAAAGCCAATTCATCAGGGTACATTTCTTGTCTTTCCACTATGTAGGATATGAGTAACAGTAGGAGGGAAAACCTGGTGTATTGATTGCTTAGAGACAGTGAAGGTTTCTCCTAAACAGGCTATTTGGTCATGATATGTTTTATTTCCTGTGATGTAGTGTGAGGGGCATAGTCAGTGAATGCCTCAAGGTGGAGGTCTTTATTAATCTCTCGGGAGGCCGTGGGAGATGCTGAACCAATGTCAGAATTGGGATTATTTCCATTTTAGTTATGGAAAACATTTCCAGTTCTGAATGAGTTCATTGTTTTTTTCAGGCAGCCTTGCTCATGGAGTCCTTACCTGATTATAGAGACAGCACAGAACATGTTACAATTTCCCCATTAGGTTGTTAAAAGTACATGCAAAGCAACTAGTTAGTATGGTGTAGTACTGTGGAGAGTGATGCACAAGTGAAATTACACAGTTGCTCTGAAATCTTGTTTGCCATGCTTCTTTAAGAGGAACATTTGGTGTTCCCATTAATCCATTTTCCCAGGGACTTATTCTGAGCTTGGACTACTCTGGGGGTTCAAATAGTTGTGTGGGGAAGAAGGGGAGCGGATGGCTCATCCTTAGACATTTGTACAGCTGCATTTCCTGCAAATATGATTCTGATAATACCTTTATCCCATCCTAAGCTAACATGTCTGTTCTTCCCCAATATTTTGTCCTTACTCAGAGTCATCTAGTGTATCGAAGTGATGCATGTGGTACAAGATCTCCACATCTCTACAGTGAACCTCAGAACAGTTCATACTTCTTTGTATTTAGGAAAACTCTCAGTTATTTTGGTGGCTCTGAGTTGGAAAAGCTGTGCCTCCAGGTATAAACGGTAAAGTCGTGGTGGGGAGTTGCTTGTTGTTGAGTGAAGATGAGATTTGAATCCAAGTGGCAGGAGGTAGGTTTGTATTTTCTACTGAAATTACCTTCAGGTTACACCATGACATAACTACAAATTGAGAAGCAACACACCTGTCCAGCACTGTGAGGGTAATGTACCCCATTGGTAAGACTTGTTCCTGAGTAGTAGTGGAATGAAATCAGGGCTCATTTGCTTTCATGGTGTGGTTTCAGTAGTACCTCTATAATGTGCTCCAGTCTTGTGATCTGTCTGAGAGCTTTAGCAGTCACAGTTATTGCACTAGGAGCAGCTACATTACAGTTTGGCACACCCAGCTGAGAGTAATCATGGCAGGTTTTTATCAACAGCTTTGTACCTTTCAGGTAAATAAGTCCTCAGCACTGTTTTCAATGTTACCTGTTGGTGCCCCCTTTTTTCTCATCTTCTTCCTCTGAAAACATTGCTAAAATCTCTTTTGTCTAGAAAAAGAACTGAAAGCAAAACCTGCCTCTTGAGTACTTTTCTTTTTTTTTAACCTGGTATGCTGTCAATTCCTATCTGTAAGATAAATATACCTGTATTTATTTTCTCAAGATGGCACTTGCAATTAAGTTATATATCCTTGAGATTTTAATGAGAAGTAGTTATCCTTTCCAACTTAGATTTACAGATCTCGTAGGGCCAGTGGGCAGTATTTACTGTTCATTCTTCTTACATGCTGTGTTATGATACTTATCCTTAATTCAGGATCTAAGTGTTTTCTGATGTAAACAACAGTCACTGGTGCGTGTCTTGTTTATTTTATGTAACCACCACTTAAAAAAACTTAATTAGCCCATTTTTTCCCCCTCGCAAGAATGTCATTTGAGTTTCAAACCCTTTATGTCATTGGTGTACAGTCTTCTAAAAACCATTAGGCAAGCTGGTGGTCACAGTAATATGTAAGGGAAGTTTTGCTTTATCTGTTCCTGACCACCTGTCCAGAACCCTTTTGCTTCACCATTCAAAACTGAGTAAACAGTAGTAGTTGCTTCAGTGCTCGAACTAATACTTCGTCCTTGAAATACTTCTTCAGTTAAGATTCTTGGAGCAGTGAACTGAAAATGTTTTAAATGGCTTTGTTGAATGAAGAGTTCTGAGTGCTTATCAGCGCCCAGTTTTGACCTGCTTAGATACTCTTTGTGCTTCTTTCTGTCTGAAGAGTGGAGAAAATCCAAAGAAAAATCAGGGGTGTCAGGTGATCTTTGGACACTACCTTCTTGGTTTTGTGACTACCAGTCAGGGATCTTCTTGTGCTGTACAGTGTGTGGCTGTCTTTCCCATTATACTCCTGTGGAATGACAGGGTCTGACTTACGCTGCATTCTAAGGAAGTCTGCTTGAGTCTCCCTTCCTTTCTGACATTGCAACTCTGACTTTGTGGACATCAATCTAAAAGGCTGGCTGGTTTTGTCCTGAAAAATATGTCAGTTCTCTGCTGAAAAGCTAAATTCTGTAGGTAAAACTTCACTTTTCCTCAGACTCTGCTGCTCACTGATGTAGAACAATCCCTCTGCTACGGAAAAGGGATGCACTGCAGTTTTATATACTCACTTTTCCAAGTTGAAGAAGATTCCAAGGTTGCTTGCTTCCCGGTTAGCAGATCTGTTGGAATATTTCAAGACATCCTATCAGATGATTTCAAGTTGGCTGCTCAGCCCTGAAGAGAATTTTTGAAGCACTGAGAATTAGTGCCAAGAATTGAGAATGTTGGCTTTTCCCTTTAAACACTAAATTTTGCTTTTCCTATCCCGGTAAACAAAAAATGGTGCTAATTTTGGTCTCTAAACAGATCAACTCTGCTCCTGTGATATGTTTTTATTGTTTACCACCAGTGTGATGCAGTGAATCTATTAGAGATCTTACTTGAATCTATGACACACCTACACCTTTAATGGGATGTATTAAGTTTTCTCTTAATTTTGCCAAGACCTTTCTCTTACTTTAATTTACCAATTACTTCAGCAGTTCCATTATCAGGATATGTAGTACTGATGTTTGTTGGGACGGCTGCTTGTGTAAGGTGTGAGTACAGTTGCTTTGCTTTCTGTCTTGCAGATGCAGTTAAGATACACCATTAATTTTATTCACTCCAACACGGTGATACTAGGTTATAAACATGCAAATAGGGCTTGGGTGCCTTTGGTCCTTTTAATAGCAGAAGGTAGCAGATTCCCTTTCCTCTCTGACAGCTCCTACATGATTCCCTGTGTTCTTTTTAGCAGGTAGGACTTCTAAACGCTGATGGCAGTGGTGCAGACACAACCTGAAATACTAACACCAAAGTTCAAAAGCTAACCCCAGATCGTGACAATGATTTCTGATTCCTGATATGAATAAGCTATTTTCTTTCTTTTTACTTCTAGCGTTGTTTCTACACATTGGTTACTGCATTGAGCATTGTGATGCTCAAGAATTTTGCACTGTGTAAGAAGAAATATTCTCCTTGAGGTTTCCTTATTAATGTCTAACTCTCAGATGCTGCTCACTTCGCCTTTCTCTTGATAGAACTTTTGGTATCTATTTCTTTTCTATATGGAAGTGCATGTTCAATTATGATGGGGAAATAACAACCCACGCCAATAAACTTTTACACCTGAAAATACTCTTAAATCTTCAACTATTTTGTTTTCAAACCATCAGCAAATCAAAGCCATAAAGTACAAGTGGTTTGTTTTACTTTCATAACTGGATAAACGTATCAATAATTTAAGTGCATAATGAAATGTTTAACATTGCAGTCATAAAATATTTGTGTAAAGTGTACTTTTTCATTGTAGGATTTGCTTTCTGGCTAGATGGAGTATCCATTTCTGTAGCTATTATTTTAAACACTGATATTATCTTTTTTTAAAATGTCAAACAGTGCAGTGTGTATCGATTGGAGATTGATAATCCATTTTGATGATTAACGTGCTGCTCTGACAAATTGTTTGGAAGCCAAGTTAAAAAGATTTCTGCGTTTTGACAACATAGATATTTCAATTTTGGAGCAGAATTTTCCCCGTGAGCACTTACTCTGGTGTGTCCCAGCATTTGCTGAGTTGACTGCTGAGAAGATTGTCCATGTGCTGGTGGATCCCAGAGCCCTGCTAGCTAGGACCCTCATGCCGTGGGACACATGTGGTGCTGCAGACCATTTGCTCAGACAGAGTAGGCCTGCCTTATTGGGCAAAATCATGGAATGGTAGATTGATAGATTGGTATGGGTAGAAGTGGAAAGATCATCCAATTCCAACACTTTGCTAATCATCTGGTTCCAAATTCCCTGGAAGTGGAAATCTCATCCAGTTCCAGTCCCCTGCCTTGGGCTGGGACACCTTCCACTATGCCAAAATGCTTCAAGTCCCATCCAGCCTGGCCTCGAACACTGCCAGGGATGGGGCATATATTGCTGTAAATGTCTCATGGCAGTGGACTAGTCAGCAAGTATAACACTGATTTCCAAACAATAATAATTCTCTTTTGTATTTATGAGTCCCTCAGCTGGAGTTAGCTGTTTGGTAACAGCAAAAAGCCCAGCAAGCTGGCTGTTTGGTTTCAGATTTTCTAAGACCTGTTAATATCCTGGAGATAAAAGGGGCTTTATAGGAGGGAATATTCTCTGTATAACAAGGTGATGTGATTGACAAAAAGAGAGCAAACTTTTGAGAACTGTCCTATTATTAGATCTGTGAATATACCAGTATTTGATGGAGTGTAAAACATGAGATGCCTGTTGCAAGAGAAATCAAAATCTTAGTAATGAGTCTGCCTTCTAACATGTTCCTCTAAAAATAAGAAACCTGTGGTATAAAACTGGGATGGTGTCCTCCTTGCTTTGTTTTCACCATGCTGCCCATATTCTGGCAGGGGGAGAGGAACAAGAGGTGTTTGGTTGCAGAGAAATGCAGGATTAGAAAGGTGGAAAAGTGTGAAAGCTGAAGTGGTTCCATCCTTTGGTCTGAAGCAGAGGGGCTGCCTTCATCCCTGTGACTGTTATTTTGCTTTCACCTGGTATTTGTGTGCAGGGCAGTCAGAATTGCTTTGTAGATGCTGGTATTTCTTAGGTAGTGTGCCCAAGTGTACTGGCAAGAATGCTGTTCTACACTAGGCTCTGTTGGTTTTAATAGTTGTCTGTCCATGCAAAGCAAGTTTTCATTGTAAAGAATAAGAAACAGATGCTCAATGCCTCTAAAAGTCTTATTTTATGGCTAAATTCCTGTGACTTGCTGAACTTAGTTTCTCTGACCTAGTATCTGCCCAGCACTAGGCAGCTTTTCAACTGATGGCTTTCCATTAAATTTACCTGTGTGTGTATGTACATGTGTGCAAGCATACTTGTTTTGAGATGTACCTTTGTAATACTTTCATGCCTGTCTTCTTTCCTTTTTCCTTTTTCCTTTTTCCTTTTTCCTTTTTCCTTTTTCCTTTTTCCTTTTTCCCTTTTCCCTTTTCCCTTTTCCCTTTTCCCTTTTTCCTTTTCCTTCTTTTCTCTTTTTGTAGTTTTTTTTT
>NDXB01002321.1:0-10891 GCA_002631895.1 Agapornis roseicollis | reverse complement strand
TTTTCCCTTTTCCCTTTTCCCTTTTCCCTTTTCCCTTTTTCCTTTTCCTTCTCTTCTCTTTATGAAGATGTGGTTCTTTATCCTGGAAGCTGGTGGTCATTTGGCCTCTGACAAATGGACACTCAGGGAACATCAGTGCTATGTTGCAATGCAGTGAAGCTGGCATGAATAATGAAAGCATGCTGTCACTTCCTCACTCGGGCTGCAAGTTGCTTCTCAGTGGTATTGCAACTCTTCTGGTTTTGGGACTCTTAACTAGTTTCAACTTCTGTCTGTGTGCCACTGCTATATGCTGCACAGACATATATGTTGGTGGCTAGTGGGGAATCAATAACACATCTTGCACAATTTCAGTACGCCAGTAATGTGTACCAGTGAACTGTATGCCTTTGTATCTTTCTCCTAAAGACAGTTTTACTTATTGCCACTCTTCCTGCTCTGTGTACTTGTGTCTGCAGTAGAAAACACTGTAGTAAGCAGTGAGGAACAGCCAACTATAAGCAACAGAGCCAAAATCTCAGGAGATAGATGTACAGAGTTAGGTGTTGCAGTCTGTCTTCTTGAGCATCATATATGTTGCAGTTTGCAAAGGATCCAGCTCTTGTTGAAGTATGTCCTGGTTTCAGCTGGGATAGAGATATTTTTCTTCCTAGTAGCTGGTGCAGTGCTGGGTTTTGGCTTCAGTCTGAGAACAATGCTGATAACACACGGATGTTTCAGTTGTTGCTAAGTAATGTTTACTCCTATCAAGGACTTTTTCAGTCTCATGCTCTGCTAGTGAGGAGGTGCACAAAAAGCCAGGAGGAAGCAGAGGAAGGACACCTGACCCAAACTAGCCAAAGGGGTATTCCATACTGCAGCATGTCATGCCCTGTGCATAAACTGAGGGGAGTTACCTTGACGGCACAGATCATTGGTGGGGTCGGGCTGGGTATTGGTTGGTGGGTGGCAAGCAATTGTTTTGTGTGTCACTTGTATTTATTGTTTTCTTTTCCTTTTCCCCTTTTAGTTTTATATTCTCCCCCCTTGTTATTTCCCTCATTATAATAATTATTATATTGTATGTTAGTTTTTAAACTGTTCTTATCTCAACCTGTGGGCTTTACATCTTTTCAATTCTCATCCCCATTCCACCCAGGATACAAAGTAGCAGGAGTTGCACAATGTAGACAGTGTCCTTTTGTGATGTCTGTGCTGTTAACAGCACAGGAGCTGGTCTTGTTGCTGAATCTGTCCTTGGCTAACTTGCAAATTATCTAGAGAGAAACAATGAAAACATGTTTAATGTTTAATTTCATAATCTCCCCTGAATTCCCTATGAGTTTTGCAGACAGTGGCCCGCATGTATGCTTCAAATTACCAACGTGAATAGGAATCACCAAGGTCACAACCTGATCCCAAAGGACGCATCAGATTGGCAGAGTTCCCAATTCTCAGACTGGTGCCAGAGGCTCACAGCCGCTTCGTAAGAGTGTGTAGGAATAGGAAGATGGAAGATGAATGTGTTTTTTCTAGGCTTTGACAAATATTTAAGCCAGAGTTCAATGAAAAGTAGCAGATGGTTGTTTCTTCAGCGTGAAGACAAAGTTTAAGAAGGTTCAAGAATCTGCTGTGGCAGGTACTTCATCAGATCTTCCTGTTTTGAGCATTCATATGGAAGAGTGAAGTTCATGGCATGAAAAAGAAGAATGAAAGTGTTAATAGTACTGTTGAAGTTTGGGCTTGGTTGGATGGTGTTCTGGTGGTTTTCAGTGGGGTTTTTTATGGGTGGGAGGTGGGGGAGAGTTGTTTGGGTCAGGCTTTTTTTTGTTTCTTTTTTTTTTGTAAGTTTCTGTTCATGTAAAAAGATCTTTGGATAAAGTTCGCCCAGGCAGATTCACCTGAGTTGGTGGATTACCAGGGACTTTGGGCAAGGTATTTGATCAAGGGTTATTGAAGTAACCTCAAAAGGATAACTGAAACTTTATGGCAACAACACTTCATTGGAATAGTGATTCTTTTCACCAAGGAAAACAGGTGACCAGGAGGAGCAGGACAGGGGTGAGTACAGTTCTGGTCCTCTGAACAGGCACTGATCAGAATTCAAAGGACAAGCAAAAGGTGTTGTAGCTTTGGAATTTGCAAGCAGGGTGGGTTGTCCACGGGGAATTTTCCACTGCAAAGTGTATGTTCTCAGCTCATACTCTCAGCTTTGCCCCATGAGATTTACTTTGTAAGCTAATGGTGGTAAAGATGGAAGCTGAAGTATGGGGCGGTGTGCCTCACCTTTAGGTCAGTCCTGAAGGCGAGTGGAGGCAGGCAGGTAGAACTGAACAGTGGTTCTCGTAGGCTTTGCTGTTAGATCTGGGAGTTAGAGTCACGAGTAGTAGCTTCAGGAGAATCTCATGGGATCTGAATGAGAGACTGGAGCCAGTGGCTGTATTCAACATTCGTGAAGGTCCAGAAGACCTCAGAAGTGTACGAGGGTTGGCTTTCAGGTAGTTCAGTTTGCAGAAAAATAAACCGAGAAGCATAATTTCTCCTATGTTGAGTGGAGGGCACTGTAGCAACGGAAGTGTCTTTGATTGGAAGCAACCAACAAGTAGAATAATGATAATCAGCATAGACTATTGCCTAGGAGAATTCCCGTTTTTTTCAAAAACCTATTTTATTATATTTTTTAAAAAATGTTTTGCATTAAGAGTTCAAGCAGATCCAGTTTTTGTATTGTATTAAGACAAAAAATCTTGGAGGAACAGGATCTTGCCTACCTTTACATTATGCAGGTTTGGTAACATCAACACCACTGACACAAGTTTTGTCAACAAATAGTGTGTCTGACTTGGTCTGTTCCAGATGGTCCATTGGTCCAGCACACAAGTGAGCTGGTACAGCAGGGTCTGGTTTCATCTAGCACCTTCAGTTCAGCATTTCCATTGACATGATATGGTTGGTTTCCTTCTAGGGTGGCATCACACCATAGAATCAGATTTACAGTTTGATTACTAAAGTCTTACTCTCTGTCCATACCAAATTAAAAGATTGCATGAAAGCATCTGTAATTTACTTATCTAACTGCGAGCATGACACTGTAGTCAAAGCAGATAAAATCCATATATTGGCAAAGCCAAAAGTAGTAATTTAGCTGACCAGCCATTTGTGTCTGTTGCAGGAGAGCAGGGTTGCTCTGTCGAATTCAGAACAGAATCTCTGCTGAGTATAAGAGCAGTGCAGACACGTTTAGGAATCTCTGCTTGGAGCTGAGTCATACTTGCAGTTTGGTACAGGGAGTAGGTGATTTATAAGGGAGGAATATTTTTACTCTGCTCAAACCTTTGAAGTATTCATTTTAAATGAAATCAGTATTTGTTCTGCTCATCTACTCTTGCTTTGTAACAGACTGCCTTTTAATGTGGAGTCTGAGATAGATGTGATAACATGGAAGACAAAGGTTTCGTTGGAACTTTAAAAAGAAACAAAGAAATCCCAAACAAAACTCAGAACGCAAGTAGCCGAAGGTCATGGCCACTAACCAAGGACTAGTTGGAGTGTCCAGCTGATGCTGGCTGCCTGTGTTCTTACAAGTGAAGAGAAAGCCAGCTTCAGTGTTGAGTATATAAAAAAATAAGTTAGCAACTGATTAACGCAGTTGATCAACTTCTTCTAAGCACTGTGTGTTTATAACTCTCTGTACTAAAATGCATGTATGGAGAAGGAAGACTTTTCCTCAACCTTTGGGGTTCATCTTCATTGATAATTCTGGTAGTTTTGGTCTCCTCTCTGGCCCTGTGAGTGTCTGTTGCCTTTTCAGAGGAATAGTATCCACAGTGAGTCCTTCATTTGATTCTGTGGTGGTTTTAACCAATACCTTGTAAAAGTGATGGTTAATCCAGCCACATATGTTTGTGCCTTCTTTGCTTAAGGATGGATCTGCTTTTGTTTTTTAATAAGAAAAGTAGATCTATTGTTTTCCGTGTTATGCACAAAGCACAAGCTCTCAGGCTTTAGTGTAAAGTTAACTCTCAAATTCCTTGCCAGATGTAGTTCTAAATGCTCAAAGAAGCTTTGGCCAGCAGAGCAGACTGTTGATGTCTGCTTTATCCAAATAGGACTAAAACCTGTGTAATGTTTTCTTTAGTCATCTTTATTTGTTGATCAGTGGCACAAGTAGTTGTGGAAATTTGTATGTATCTGAGTGTTCTGTGCTGATAGTATGAGGCAACAGGGGATTTCTACAGATTTGGTTAAGCATTTAAAGCTTGGAGTGAGCATCAAACCCAAACCCTTGAGGGTCTGTGTTTCTGCCTAAACATCTGCTATGTGTGATTTCTGCTGTCATCTAAAATACAGTGAAGAGCAAGGGAAAATGGGTATTTAACATTTGAGATATGCAAAGATGATTTGTTTCATCTGGATCACAGTGTAAGATTTTGAGACGGACGCATGTAGTTGTCTGATGCAAGATCCTCTGCTGCCTTCAATTTTAGTAGCTTCATTGATGTTGATGGAAGTAGGACAGCATAAGACCTACTAAGAGTTTGCCTGGGTTTGGTTTGTAAATTTACCAGAGATATTAGGGAGAGATTGTGCAAAAGATGGCTCTGATGTATGTGGCCACTGCACATTTTTACTTATGTCAGTTTATGCATATGGGGACCCAGCTGCCCCACTGAAACGACTGAACACTTGCTGGGAGGGTGTCGTGGTTTAAACCCAGCCATGCAGTTCATTCACTCACTCAACCCCCCTTTCTTGCCGTCCCCTGCTTCCAGAGGGATGGGGAGGAGAATCAGAAGAATGCAACTCCCACAGGTTGAGATAAGAACAGTTTAGTAACTAAGGTATAACACAAATCACTGCTGCTACCACCAATAGTAATAATGATAAAGGAAATAACAAGGGAAGAGAATACAGCATCTCACCAACCACCGACAGATAACTCATGACACCCCACCTCACTCAACACCGACTGAAAACCTCCTCCAACTCCCCCAGAGAACTAGCCCTTCCAGGTACCTGCCCTCAGTTCTACATCCTGGGCCTGACGTGCTGTGGTATGGAATACCTCTTTAGTCAGTTTGGGTCAGGTGTCCTGTCCCTGCTTCCTCCCGGCCTCCCCTCCTCCCTGGCAGAGCACGAGGCTCACAAAGTCCTTGCTCAGAGTAAAACATTTGAGCAGTAAGTAAAAACATTCCTGTTATCAGTTTTGTTCCCAGCTGAAAGTCAAAACACAGCTGCACCAGCTACCATGAAGAAGAAAAAATGAGTGCTACTGCTAAACGCAGGACAGAGGGTGTCACTGTTCTTATGTGGGTTATGAGTGCTGGTGGGGTGGTGGAAACCAGCCCATAGGAGAGGCCACTGTGTGCCAGGTCTTATTCCCATATGGAGTGTGTTTTTCTGAGCAGGTCCTGGAAACAGCTGAGGCCCCTCTTTAAGTTGAGCTGTAGATGTGCAGGTGGTTTCATGAATGGAAGCATGAGCTGAAGGGGACTCCCTGCTGGACAAAATGAAATGCTAGGGTCTGAACTAAACAGACATAGAAACTCCCTATATATATATTAATACTGCTGTTTGAAAGGGAGAAAGAAGGAAAAGAGAGTAGACTACTTGCAGGTTACAGAAAGCACTTGGAGCTTTATGAGCCCTGTGTGGCACCACCATCCGTCTGAGACTTAGTAGCTGCAGGGATCCTGTATCTGTGTTTAAGTGACAAAGAGCAGGTTTATCTAAAGGAGGTTTCAGATGAGACAATCTCATAGCTATTTGTTCTGCTTCCTGATGAATGTACAAAGATAATTACTCTTTCTGTAAACTCTGAAGTTTGTTGTGGCAATTATGGCTTCTGTGTCACAAGACAATTTCTTTGCTGTAAGGGCTCATTTTATGAGTTTTAGAACTTTCCTTCCAGCTCTGGAAGAGAGACAGCCCCACACCTGTTCCTTGGCTTTGCCTTTGGGTTG
Organism: Agapornis roseicollis; assembly: GCA_002631895.1. Classification (NCBI taxonomy): domain Eukaryota; kingdom Metazoa; phylum Chordata; class Aves; order Psittaciformes; family Psittacidae; genus Agapornis; species Agapornis roseicollis. The sequence continues at coordinate 4,949 of NDXB01002321.1, read as the reverse complement.
TGTTACCGTGTCCTCAGCAAATAGAAAAATGCTTTCAGAATGGGCATTTCCTGTTTCCAGGATGATCCTGATCTTCCTCGCAGATACAGTAAGGGTTGGTCAGTGTTTGTAGAGACATGATGTTCTTGCCTTCCCAGACTTTTCTGTTGAAGAGCTGGTCTTTCAAGAATACCAATGGCATTAAAGCTCAGGGCACTCTGGAGCACATAGTTGCAGTTTTCCATGGATTCAGTTTTACATGGGCTGACATAGTGGTGCAAGATCCCTTCTTTTCTCTAAAGGGACTTGAATTCTGGAAGTGCAATAATCCGCGTTCAATATACGTGGTTTTGGTATGTCTCATGGGCTTGCCAAACATCTTTGCAGATTGTCTTGGGAACTTTTCTCCTGGATCAAAACTAGGAATGGTGTTTTTCTGGTGGTTGTCATCTTTACCAGGAGGCTGAGAGAGTTCAGTCTCTCCTCCCTTGCCCCATACTGCCATAGGGAGTAAGCTCTCTCTGGGTTCATCTTCAGTCCCTTCCTCATGTTGTCCCAACTCTTGGTTTCTTTATTTCTGAACCACAAAATTCAGCTGCCTCTGATTTTCTCCAAGCGTCCTTCTGTGGAACCAGGGGCTTTGACATGCTTGTTACATAGGATGTGTATGGAAAGCAGTCCTACTACTTGCCCAGGATCAAGCCTTTCAGATGGCCTTGTAAATCTGTGAATAATTAAAAGTTATAATATAAAAGACACAGAAAGTTCAGCAGTCTTCTTTCAATTCAGTGAGATACCAGCCTTGTCCTAGATTGTGTAGAACCAGCTGAACTGGAGTTACTTCTGGTAATGACAGCATGATTCACAAGGAGGTCAGGGTGTATCAGGGACTTAATTAAAAAATGATGTCATTGCTGATATATACAAAGCAGACCTTTCTCATAACCCCTGCCATTTGTAATTGAAACTAGTTCCAGCCACCCCATAAGTACTGTGCTAATGTACTGAGGAGCATTGTTGTGTTGTTACACTTGAAGATGTCTTAGTCTCTGTTTTTCAAAAAAATGTTGAGATTTATATCCTGAGCTGGGAATTTGAACGTGTTGTGCTTGAGGTCACCTGTAGAGAAAAGGTGCACACAGACAGGAAGGTGAGGGACAGTAAACAATGGAAATAAGTTAGAGTTGATTGAGTGTATGCTCAAGGCTATCCTCTGTAGGTGATAGCCTCCTGATGAGAGGAGGTCAAGGGGAAAAATGACATGTTACTCTTGCTATATTTGTAGAGCAAAAGGAAGAGCCCGGTCCATACCTTCATACATATAGAATCAGAGAATAGTTAGGGTTGGAAAGGACCTTAAGATCATCTAGTTCCAACCCCCCTGCCATAAGCAGGGATACCTCACACTAAACCATGTCACCCAAGGCGATGTCCAACCTAGCTTTGAACTCTGTCAGGGTTGGAGCACTCACAACCTCCCTGGCCAATCCATTCCAGTTCCTCATCACCCTCATAGGAAAGAATATTTTCCTTATATCCAATCTAAACCTCTCCTGTTTAAGTTTGAATCCGTTACCCCTTGTCCTGTCACTACAGTCCCTAATGAAGAGTCCCTCCCCAGCATCCCTATAGGCCCCCTTCAGATACTGGAAGGCTGCTATGAGGTCTCCACGCAGCCTTCTTTTCAGCAGGCTGAACAGCCCCAACTTTCCCAGCCTGCCTTCATATGAGAGATGCTCCAGTCCCCTGATCATGCTCGTGGCCCTCCTCTGGACTTGTTCCAACAGCTCCATGTCGTTTTTATGTTGAGGACACCAGAACTGCACACAATACTCCAGGTGAGGTAGATAATGTAAAAACAAGCCTCATGCACAACTGTCTGCAATATCTCCATCTGTTGTATGGCTTGGTATGTAGAAAATGCAGCCTAAGCTACACACTGTAGTTTGTATCTTCCTTTATCATTCCCCCTTGTTTAATTGGCTGTGTAGAGGCTTGCAAACTGAAGTTGCTGAGCTTTTTAGTTAAGATACTCAGTGTGCTTGTTTGAAACTGAGACAACCTGACAACTTGACAACCTTCACTTCAGTCTGTAGATCAGATGTGTATCTTACTGAAAAGTAGTTACATGGCTTATATATTCTACTTGTACAGCAACTGAATGCAGGCATGAGTACAGTTTTAGCCAGTAATCTTTGGAAATAAAATGCCCTAAGCATGATCCTATTGTGAGGATTTTTCCTGTGTTGCAGTGCTCTGTCTGTTGTGACAGAATGTAAAGAAGGCAAAGTCGGAATAAAAAATACAGGATGCCATTAAAATTGGATTGTCTTGTTGTGTAGCATCATTGTAGACATAAACTGCTAACTGTATGCTGGGCTGCATCACAAGAAGCCTGACCAGCAGGTCAAGGGAGGTGATTCTCCCCCTCTACTCTGCTCTCATGAGACCTGACCTGCAGTGCTATGTTTGGCTCTGGCGCCCCCAACACAAGAGGGATGTGGAGCAAGCCCAGAGGAGGGACACAAAGATGCTCAGAGGGCTGGAGCACCTCTGCTATGAAGGCAGGCTAAGAGAGTTGGGCTTGTTCAGCCTGGAGGAGAGAAGGCTTCAAAGAGACCTTAGAGCAGCCTTCCAGTAGCTAAAAAGGGGCCTACAAGAAAGTCGCAGAGGGACCTATTACAAGGGCCAGTAGAGATAGGACAAGGAATAATGTCTTTAAATGCAAAGAGGGTAGATTTAGATTAGGTATTAGAAAGAAATTCTTTACTGTGAGAGTGGTAAGACAGTGGTTGGTACAAGTTGTCCAGAGAAGTTGTGGCTGCCCTATCCCTGCTAGTGCTGAAAGCCAGGCTGTTCACTGCTTTGAGACTGGTCTAGTGGAAGGTGTCCATGCCCATGGCAGAACCTTGGAAGGGACCTTAAAGATATAGATGATCTTTAAGGTTCCCTTCCAACCCAAGCCATTCTATGAATATTTAAAATGCTCTTTACCATACTTGAGGTATGAACAAAACAACTGGTTGCATCTTTACCTGTGCATCGTATTATTTCATTCCTTAAGTTACCTTGAGATTTCTTACTATTTGCTACTCTGATCTGCATGAGGGTAGAAAGAAATGCATCAAAGTGAAATTTCAGAGAAAAGCGATGGGTTTGAGGTACTTGTATTCTCATCAATGAGCAAGTGTTGGTAATTCCCATCCTCAGCCTGTGAGCAGTAGACAGGGCAGGACTCACGGATGGAGGGGGGAGATGGCGATCCAAGGGTTGGTTTTCTTTCCCCAGATCCCTGTGCTATGGGATGGCAAGCTGTCTTTCAGTTGCCTAATTCTTCTTTAATGTTTAGTGGATAAAAAAGTTTTTAATTGCTGCATGAGGGTGTGGGGTTTTTAGGTAAAGCAACTATTACCATCCTCTTGTCTAATCACTTGTAATAATGCAGTAGAGCACTTCTGGTTACAGGCTCATCATGACGCAGTTACACTTTAAATAGCGTGTGTCAAATATTCTCTCATGTATTTTATGCGGCCTCCTACAGGAAAGTGAACAACCTTTTTATAATGATTAGTTTACTAAAAATAAATTACTTGAGTGTGCTTTCCTCGCTGTAGTTACTGTATAGTACATGGGAGATGTGAAAGTTGAATGCTTTCATTTTCTCAAATTTAGGGTCATTTCACAGGTGACAGCTAAGAAGTGTTTATACGTGCTAAGAATGCATTTATTTATGGGATTAGCGCAGATATGGGGACAAAGCTGTCTCATGTTCTAAAACCATAATGAGTGTTAATCTCTTTAGTTGATGGATTCTTAAGCGAGCAGATTGAGTGAACAGTTCTGTTGCTCTTTTAATCCTTAGTTTGAAATATGAGTGAGAAATGCTTTGATACTTATGTTTGCATAAGATATAATGTCTTCTAATTGATTACTACTTTTGTATTGGCATAATGGTTTAGTACGCTTGTTCTCCATGGTTTGGAAAGAAATTATAGAAACGGAGGATTACGGTTTTGCTGTTTCTCACACAACTTTCCACTGCCTACTAAGGTGAAGGAGGTAAGCAATACTTACGTGAAATTGTATTTCCATTTTTGCTAGCTGTCACATTTCTTGTGTGAAAGCCTGCAGCTATCACCTGACATTGTGGCTGGGGAGGAGGATGCACAGAGATGTCATTCTTGCTTTTCCGGTTGCCCTTTTACACCTGTGTTCTCGCAGTGCTCTTTAACATTGATTTATATTACAAAGTTCTTAAAATGGGATGTCTGTTGATTTTTGCTGTAGTAAGGAGGCACAGAGTGGGGACTGCAGACTGGACAGTGAGCTGCAGGTTTGGGAGTACCTTCCATTTTAGTTGAGCTTTATTTTAGCCTTGCTCAAATTAGGTATTGTAAGATGTCAACAAAATTTTTCCTTTTTTTGGTTTTGCTTTGGGTTTTTTATTTTTAAAAGAGGCCTTGTCAGTGTCTGATTTTCCATCACACAGGAGAATCTTGTAAAATTCATAATTAAAAGATATCCAACAATATATCTGTAATATAGGGATCACAGAGGTAGGATGAGACTTCTTACTCTATTTGCAAAATGTAAAGCTTAGTATTCCTCTTGCCAGTGGCTTATTCAGAGTTTTATGTTTGCACATGCAGGGTTTAGCAAGCAAGACCATAATTTTCCCCAAGTATACTGTGCACAGATCTACAACAGTGATATTGGAAGATTCTTAGAGCTTTATGTAAGAGTTTTCCTTCAAAATTGTTTGGGCTGGGATGGTTGGACACTTCAAGCAAGCCATGGCTTTTGTCATAGAATCATAGAATTAACTAGGTTGGAAAAGACCTTTAAGATCATCAAGTCCAACCATTACCCCAGGACTGCTAAGACCACCAATAAAACTGTCGTGGTTAAAACCCAACCAACCACGCAGCTTGTTCACTCACTCAACCCCCCTTTCTGCCCTCCCCTGCTTC
>NDXB01002320.1:23495-37390 GCA_002631895.1 Agapornis roseicollis | reverse complement strand
GGGGGGCGTGTGGGAAGTGAAGTCTTAGGCATTTGAGGAGGGGAGAGCCATGAGTAAGGCCCTCTTGGGGGGGGGAAATTATGTTTCAAAATAGGCTTTCTTTTAGAGATTGTATGTAAAGCCCTTTATTTTCTTTACACATTTAGAGTTTGGGATCTTATATCTGTAAATGAGGGGGAGGGATCAAAATTTTAAAAGGAAATTGAAGTAATGGCATTAATAATCTAAGTCCAAACTCTAGCATTTTTTGAAAATAAATAAAAGGGGGGAAAGGACTCATATTATGGCTTCTCCTAGATGTTATGGCAATACATAGGCAGTTTAAAAATACAAATGCTATTTACAGCTTTGTTATCTGTTTCCACTTTCAGTTCATGATGCTTCAGTTTCCCACCCACATACTGGTATATTGCTACTGGCTTCCACTGTGTTTTGAAATCCACAAATGAGAAATAGAAGGTATGAAAAAACCCATGCTAGTATGAAAATGAAGTTAGTACTCATACAAAGAACAGATATTGCTTAGGGGCNATGATGCTTCAGTTTCCCACCCACATACTGGTATATTGCTACTGGCTTCCACTGTGTTTTGAAATCCACAAATGAGAAATAGAAGGTATGAAAAAACCCATGCTAGTATGAAAATGAAGTTAGTACTCATACAAAGAACAGATATTGCTTAGGGGCAGGATTTACCTATCCAGTCTTGGACATCTTAAAAAAAAAAAAAAAAAGAAAAGAAAATATCCAAGCACATACTCTTTTTATTGCAGGAAGGAGCAGAGGGCATCTTGGGAGGCAGGCAAATAAAAGCACAGTGTGAAGATGCTCAAGACTAGTGCCTGTCCAGACAGCTAGATTTAGGTGACTTGAAACTCATGCCAAACCACAAATTAAAGGAAAATTAAATACATGAAAAACATGTCAGGCATTTGTCCTGTACTCAAAGAACCACACTGGCAACAGCGTCTACTGTATTTTATCACATTTGGTATAACTAAATTTTTGCTGTGATCAGCTGTGCATATTCGTTACTAATCACGAACTTGCCACCCCACACTTTATGTGACTGGCACAGAAACTATTCTATAAATCATAGCAGCTGCTCATCAGTGAAGCAAGGCAGGCAAAGGACTGCCTAAGGATGATCAAGAGACAGCACTTCTCTCTGCTGTGATATGTAACAAGGAACATACAAAGAGAGTTATGTTTGAAGACATGTCATTATTAAATCTAATTAGTATCAGCACAGAGTTAGACTGGAAATCATGAAAAGGAGGACAGGTGTACACTAGAATACTGGCAGTAACAGTGTTTAGAGTCTATTTAGATGTGGGTTATATAAAGAAAAAAATGTGTCTCTAAATGGTATTTAAACACCAGGAAAAAAAAAAAATCAGGTAGAAAATCATTGCTCTGTTGCTAATGATATTTAATGACATAAGCAAAATGCTGCACTTCAGATGTCAGTTTTGTATTCTTACTTTCTTGTTCTGCATCTTGTTATGAGTCTGAATGCACAGCTCTTCTTGGAAATACAGCTGTTTGTTCTTCCTTTCCATTACAGTCAGCACGGATATGATAACATGGCAAAGTAGGACAGGTAAATGGGGGAGTGGTGATGTTCTGAGAAGCAGGCAGGAACAGGATGAGTGACACTGACATGGGCTGTAATACAGGAAATTCCAGTGAGGTATTAGGAAATCAGTTTTCACAACGAAACAACTGAGCACCAGAATGAGGGCCCAGTCAAGTTGCTGAACACTCATCTTTGGAGAAACTAAAAATGCACTGGATGAGGCCCTAGCAATCTGCTGTAGCTGGTCCTGGTTGGAGTGGCATCCTGGACTTAGGTCTCCAGAGGTCCCTTCCAACCTAAATTACTCCAATTCTAAATCACCTTGAAGTAACTTTCCTTTTTAAATGGCTAGTATTTCTAGGCCATTTAAAATTACTACAGTTAGCAAGGTAGTACTGTCAGTCTTTCCATCATGCCTATTTCCCCAGCAGGTGTCTTTTTGATTCTTGGGTGGACAAAGAACCCATGTGCCAGTGACTGGGGAGGCTGCCTTGAACATCTTAAGCTTGCTCAGCAGAAAGTCATTTCTTCGTCACAGTCTTAGCATGCTTCCTTTCCCTTCCAGCCCTGTCTCCAGCTGTGGCTTGTAACTAGTTTTCTGCCTGTTAAATAATCAGTGGCATTAGTTCTTTGTGATAAGTACATCACAATTTTGCCAAGCTGCGATTTTTAAAGAGGTTTGCTGTTCCCACTTCCAGCCAGAGCTTTGAATCCCTCCACATGCAGAAAAAAATCGTTTGTGCTTCTGCAACTCAAGTTTAACCGCTGTGACATAAGTTACTTATTAGGATAGGCTGTTCCCAAAAATACATGCCTTGAAATAGATTAGCATATGGCTAAAAAGGAGATGATTGATAGACCTTCTACCACTCTGATAGCTACACTGGCTCATACTAACTCTCCAATAATACACACATCCAGAATCTATGCAAAATTTCATAGCAATAGTATAGTTTCAGGGCTAGACAGTTGTTTCTCTTCTCCACTTGTAGTGCCAATATAACTATACAAAAATCACCCCAACAGCAAAAGATCAAACAGAAACAGGTATTTCACAAAGGCTGAAGATAATTTGTAAGTGAAAGTGTGCCTGCCATTTTTGCCAACCATTAATTTGCTCCTAACATGCCACTATGGAAAAAGAAAAATCCAACTTCACAGGCATCTGACATTGACAACTACACCAGATTAGACTTTGGACGGAGTAATAAATTAGTCTTCATTATCATCATGATTGTTATTATGCTGACTATTCATCGGCTACTGAGCTTTTGAACACTTCAGGGAAACAATAATAGCTGTAATGTTACAAATACCAAACCCACCTGTGTAAGTGAGGAGACACAAAAGAGCAAAAGTTAAAACAAGGGATATTTAAACTAGGAGAAAATGCTGAAGTGGAGCAGTGGCTGTTGCTTGCAAAATATTTTAAGGCTACAGCATGCAGAAGCATATTCATATAACATTGACTATGTCAATTGAGTGTTAGCAGTTTTTTCATGTCATTCATAATGAGGTCTTATATCCAAGAAACATAACCTTACCATATTGTTTTCCCTCTCTTCATAATTTCCAAAATGAAAAGCTATCTTAACACAATATTAATGCTAGACTGAGATGGAAACAGTTTTGTTGTCACACAAACTTTTTTTCCCCTAACTTTGAATAAAACATCAAAAATCCAAACATGGCCACAAGCCAAAAGTGATCCTAAATCAACTGAAGTGTTTTATTTTGATGGCTAATTTGTTGTTGTTGTTCTACTGTAAATTATTATAGCTTTTGAAATAAACACCAAAGAGTAAAGCAGAACTATTTTATTTAAATAGTGTTAAATTAGAATGTCACAACAATTTCAAAACTCCATCAAAAACATCTCAAAGCAGGAAATTCCTGACCACTTCCTATTAAGGCTGAAGCCAGGAAAATTATGGTGTAGCTTGCTACTTAGCCTGGCCTTTGTTTGCATGACATGAAGTATTTCTACTACAGAACAGCACGAAAGAGATAGCATTCCAAACTCAACTGGTTTAGAAACTGGAATTAACCGAGGTACATTTTCTAAGCTATATTTACATAAATGAATTGTTAGTGAATCAGAAGATCTTAAATAAGGAATAAAAATAAAACCAAACTGCCTGCACGTAGCTATGAGAAGCAATATTAAAATATCTTATACTTTGATTTTTAATTCATTGCTTTATCAATGCGAAAAGTATTTGGAAAGTGAATGTAAGGCTAATGAGCTTCTGTTGTATACTCTGGGTAGTGAGTCAGTCTTACACACTAAACCATCCACAGACATCATGAAATACAACAGCAAGGGATGCTGTAGATCTGTGTCTCAACATTGAATGAATTATTCTGTCCCTGGATCGCTGCATTTAATCTTCAAATGTGTTACAGCTGGTCTCAAGAGTTACTGTTAATTCTTCAGAAGTACAGGACTTCAGACTGTTGATGTGTTTTAGAGAAGACTATCTAAAAGAAGTAAAATCTTTGGTTCTTCAACCACCATATTATATATGGACATGCTTAGCACATGCTGACTCTGTCCTGTATAAACTCTTTGCAGTTTTCAGATGGGGAAATGGTGTGGGCTAACACTAATCATGAAGTTGAAGCATTTATGTAAGCTGCAGATTCTGATTTATGATGGAAGTTTGCTGGTTATTTTGTTTTGGACAGAGAATATGACTTGTTAAGTAACTTCTTTGGGGAAAAACACAGTCCCTGCAGAAATGAGCTACCTGCTGCCTAGATTTGTCAAATTTCCAGGCACTGTCCTTACTGTCCTGAGCTGAGTACCTCTGCACAGCCCTCCTCATCCACAGGGAAATGAGGTGCCTCATAATGTACCCTCAGAAAGCAGCAACCTGGCTAGGGAAATGGCAAAGTTAGTCAAGGGGAACCATAAACACTAGTAAGGAACCTAAATGGTTCATCTTCAATCCTGTAACACAAGCAACAATGTGTCCACTCAAACAGCTTTGAATGTAGTCCAAGAGTCAGATGCATACACATTAAAAATCTAGTCTTGTTTATTGGGTTGGTTTTTCTTTTTTAGACAAGCCTTGCAACTTATCATATGCAAAAAATGCAGTTTCAACTGAGACATGTGCCTCAGCTCAGGTAAGTGTTGTCAAAGCAGGACACTTTCCAAACTCAGGGCTTGCACATTCCCAGATGGAAGAGATAAATGACCTTCAATCTCTTCACAGCCTTGCTGAGCATAGAAAGGCTGCCCCTCCTTCACATTTTGGGGTGGGTTTCCCCCCCTCCCTCCTTTTGGGCCTGACTGTGATACCCCGGTGTAGCAAAATGACAGGAATAATCACAAGGATACAGCAGAAACTTCAATGCCTAGGGGGAAACAGAGCTTCCAGCTCTCAAAGTTTCAATAATGAAAATCTGAGCACTAATTGGCTTGAGACATGTGCCGTTACACATACCTTGAGAACATGTTTGGGCTTCTAAATTTCTTTTTCTATATAGTTTTGGGCCCACTGGGGCTCAGGTCTTAGTATCTCACTGGAATGCATGAAAATGGAAACAGAAACGGGAGTGAGGCATCAGAAAGCAGTGTGTCAGTGAACATTTCACAGGTATGTACAGAGCGCAATGCTCCACCATATCCAAGAGGACATCTTCTATCACATCATGTCCCAGACCAGAATCTTCTACATATTTAAATTGTTCAGCATTATGTATGCTTCAGTGGTTCCCAAACACAAACACTTTCACTTGCAGCCTAACAGAGTCATGAAAGACTGAGGAATGGTGGCCCAAGACTGCACGCATTTCAAAAGTCCTGTAGCAGAACTGGAAACTTCTTCACAGCTTAAACCTTCCTTAAAAATCCTCAGGGGATGTCTAAAGTATTAGGTGGTTTTACAGAATTCAGAATGTTTTACTTATTAAATACTTAACAGATTTATTATAACCAGAAGAGCAAACAACAGCTTTTTAAGAAACTTCATGTTCTGGAGAAGCATGAATGGAGAAACATTCTTCACACCTGACAGATCTCTGACACTTGCTATCATTTTGACAATGAAGTTCACTTTGTAGGTATCTTTTAGTGCTAATTAGTCTCAAGCTACTAATAATGAATTTCAGTCCTCCTAATTTTACAGCAGAGTAAGAGCAGCATTGATGGCTACAGGAATTTATTGCAAAACACCACATTATTGGGGTGTTATCAGAGACTAACACACCATGCTCCTACTATTTTCCCACAGCATTATCATCTTAGAAAGAAGTAAGTAAACAAACACACCACCTATTCCATATTTCTGGAACGGGGAGCATGGGGGTGTCTCTTTGTTAGCTAGGAGTGGGAAAAATTCCAAGGTCACATTTTGGGGATCTCTTTCTTGTTGTTTAACTACAGCAAGGATGAAATAGGTAAACTGCTGAATAGCAATTTCAACAGAATCGCTGGTTCATGTAAATTACCTACCCCCTGTGGCATGTTTACAAACCAATCAAAATATTTCCTTCAGACAAAGCACTGCAATAAATTTAAATGAAAATAAGGACAACCACAACACAAGACACATAATAAGAGATTTGTGCACAGCATGGAAAGTATCTTATAAGTAAGGAAATTATGTTCACGCTTTAGAGTACAGAATTTTCAGAATAACATAGCATATTTATCACTTGCTGTAGTACAGTTATTTCCAACAACTTAATGAAAAAACTCCAGTTCTAAGTTGCAATTGGACTCACTGGGAATAAAAAATTAATCTCAGCAAAGCATTTGATAAAACATGCATATTCTATCAGAGTAAATCTTTTATCACATTCTTTACTATAAGGAACACTTACTGAAATGTATATTGCAACCCTGCAAGAAAATTCCATCCAATGATTTCTGGGGTGCATCACAAGTATAGATGGCATATAACACAGCTGTCATCAAAAATTATGTGACAAGGTGCAAATACCAGCTGAAGAAGAAAGATTCAGAAATATCCTGCAAAATAACTTCACATTCCTTCAACAGACCAACATTGAAGACCCTCATTGCCAGCAAGCTCTGAAAGTCTTTTTCTTTGATTTCTTCTTCTTACTATAGAAATACCACACCCAGAATAGCATATGAAGTTACACCTCTGGAAAATGACATCTATTCCAACACATGATAAAAAGTACTGCATAAAATACCTCTGCATTTCTCCTGAGGGGTACAGTCTTTTGATCTGCTTTGGTCTGTGAATTGGTAGTTCCTCTTTTTAATGCCTCTTCAGATCAAATTTTCCAATACGCTGGCATTTGGCAGAACTTCCCTGCTGCTACAGTGCAAGGCTGAGTGTTCACACTTCTCAGCACAGGATCCTCTTGTGTGCAGCTGAAACAGATAACTGCCTACAGCAATGAATTGCTGAGGGCAGGAAAACAGTCGTGTCCCTGTTTTCTCATGACAGAAATCCAAGGGGCAAGGTTGCCAACGGTGATACCAAGGAAGTGCACAAGGCATGGCCAATGACTCCTCAGGGGTGAAAGAGCATGCCCTGCCCTCCTGGGTAGCTGGCCCAGTTCCCTCCTCTCTCTCTGCCTTTCCAGTAACTGCCCTTTACCTCCAGAGAGGAAAATATCAATTTTCCTTGGAGGAAAGATCCATTTAGCCCTGGAGACCTCCCACACAAGAGCCTCTGCCACTTCCTGGCCTAACCACTGAGTGCATCCCACAGACAACAGCATGGCTGAGGTCTCTCAGGCTGGACCTCCAGATGTCTGTGACCAGTGACCAAAGCAAAGCCATCTTAACACACAAGTAGCATCGTTCACACTGCCTCTAGGAAAAAAAGGCATTTCTATGTGAAACTGCGGATAATAGAAAGATTGACTGTTGTCTACAGGTAATCTAGGAAAGACCTCAAACAAGTCCAGCCAGCATCCCAGCTTGATTCTCTTAAGCAGGCCCCTTTTCTCAGCTCTCTATCACATACCCACCTCTCCCTGTCCTGTAGCTCTCCAATAGTCCTCATACATTTGCCCAGAAGTTTACTTGCTGATACTCACTTTTACTACTGTTTTTCTCCAACAGCTCCCTACTAAAATGAAGCTGCATATCCAAACAGTAAACATAATAATATACCACTATATTTAGTTACGCAATGCAGGCTCACCAGAGAGCAGTTTAAACTCATCGCCCCTGTATCGCATTTGTTCTATGAAAGCAAATATACCATGAAAGAGTAAATTGCTACAAGCACCCAAGAGGCAAGAGACAGAAGCTGACTGACCCAGCAGTTCCCAGCCACCTCCACTACTTGTGAGGCCAAATGCAAGTTCTTCCACGCATCTGTTCCATCTCTTGCCCAGAGAAGGCCAAACCTTTGAGATATTTTAAAACAGAGAGGACATTACAGAACTAGTGGGGAAAGCACACAAGAAAATAAGAGGCATATTCAACTGGGAGTAATATGAAGGAGAAAAGGGAGAGGCTGTACATACAGGGAGAAATGCAATGATTTGCCATGGCCCATCCACCAACCTGACCTGTACCATTCCGATTTAAGGAAAGGAGAAAGCACAGTAGCATGAAAGAGAAGAGACTGCAATTTTAAGTCTTTTTGCTTTGTTCAAGCAAAAGAAGAATAAGAACAGCTAGGATAAAAGAGCAATGGTGTAGAGAAGTTAGAATCAGTGTCCCCTGCCTCACAATAGAGGAACAAAGAGTAGTGCAAGAAAACTGAAGGCAGAGAAATTTGTAAGCTTAAAGAAAAAAAAAGTGGTCAGTATTGTTTTACAGGAAAAAGGAATCAAAATAAGAGCAAGCATATATCTAAAGTTTTGACAGCCATACGTAACTGGCACAGCTGTCAAGAATACTTAGATTTTGTGAAACCAACATAACATTTTGAAAGACTATTGAGGTCTCATGTTTTATGGTTTAAAACTTGTCTTTAAATATGTAATCTGAGTGAAAACAGTTGTGAAGAAGAAATTATCTGCCTACTGTGCCATTTTTACAACTTCAGTTATCTGATGCTGTCAAATGCACTGTCAGAGCCAGGACACTGGCCAAGGCAACACTGGGAACTGATATTCCTGCTAACAAAGGGCTCATTCCTCACCACTGAGGTTTTCCATATCCATGGTTCCACAAACTCAATGATTCTCAAACAAATGGGAGTTCACAGACCAAAGGAGCAACTGGGAAAAAGGCTGTGATGCTGGAACCGGAGTCACAAACAGCAGAAAATTGGAAACCATTGATCTGCATACTGTATTTCATTAAGTACGCTGGATTTTGATTAAAATTTTAAACATGGAATTATGGTATACAGGGCATAGAAAGAATATATTAAAAGAAAAAATATGTTTTTAATTTACTTTTTTTTTTTCCTCCTGAACCAAAGTTGGGGGGAGGGAAGTATATAACTCTTTGGCTTAAGTAACTATTACAACATCATGACAGCTTCAGCAATTCATGTGAAACAAGAGCTGTATCATCCAAAGTGAAAAATCAAGCCCAGAGCTTCACCGAAGAATTCTGCCTTGGAACAGTAAGAAGAAAAACAAAAACACTGATTCCTGTCAGATCTTCAGGTTTTGTATTTTTAATATTATTGTTTTGTATAGAAACTTAAAATTAACCCAGGCTTTGTTTAATGGCTACAATTTGTTTGTGTATTATCTCTAACTACAGATACAAGAACAAGCTATTTCAGTCCAAAATGTTAATGAAAAATAAAATAAGCCCTGTCCTTTTTGTATCATCAATAGTTTGTTTTCACTGAATCTTGGCGGAAACCTCCCTACCTCCACAGAGACAAAAGGTTAACTTGAGTCTGAATATCCTGACTAGCTAGCACAGATGGCAGTGTGGCTTAGAGCCCAGGATCTAGTTTAAACCAAGTAAGCACTTGCCCATTTTGTAGGGAGAATACAAATAAAATAATACTGAAAAAACTCCAATGCCCCTCCTGCAGTCCCTACTTCCTCATAAGAAAAGCCAGTTTTCCACATCTGGATGAGGTAACCTTAGGCCATCACAAACCTGTGGGACATACTTGCAGACTTTCACTCAGTCCACATTGTTCGCTCAACCAGTATTATAGCTACATTTAAAGAATGATCAACTACCCATTGCTAGGGTATGGATGCGGAGCTGATCACACACAGCTATTATGCTCTAAATTCACACTCGGCTACAGTAAGAAACATTTGGAAGGAGGAGCCAAGGCTGAATTTTCAGAAACATTGAGGCTTCTGACATCTGGGGTATGACTTGGATCAGCCAGTGGGAGCTCCAAGACTGAAAATTGCTGCAGGTGGCCAGCTGCATCTGCAGACGTGGAGTGGGCTGGCTGGTCAGTAAATGGAGATCTGCAGTCTTTCCCACCTTACATTGGAGAAACAGGGGAAGCTGGAGCAGCACTGAGGAAGCAGCAACACTTTTCCACTTCTAGAAAATCCATGCCTGCCTAGAAGTTTTCCAAAATGGGCCCTGAATTTCCACATATGTCCTTTCCTCATCTGTAGAGCTCTGTGTAGTGCTTGCAGTGTTCAGCTTTAGTAAAGAAGAAGTAAGGCAGATTCAGTTAGTATCTTTTCTTTTTGTCCTCCTTTCACTGACACTGTTTGGGATCATATATGTTCTTACTTTAAGTTCTCCAGTGGCTTTTGAATGGTAAACAGAAAAACCTGAACACTTACAGCAGCAGATCTACTTTAAGAAGGGAATGAAATCATACAAGTTATAAATAAAAATGTAAAACCTAAGAAAATATATAAAATCTCAACCATTTGTTTAATATGTTTATTAAATAAGTTATATATAGTAGTTTCTAGTTTTCATACTAGTATTTACAAATGACTTTTCACCTTCCATTCCCTTACCATGTTTTACTCTCCAGCTAAGCACGGGCTCACATAACTTTCAATAAACTTTTCCTTCCAGATATCTGTCAGGCTGTGAAGTGCTATTCTCTCATGCTTCATAAATATGGTGTCTGGAAACTCATTATTAAAACCATTTTTGTGAATGCTCAAGTTCTAATTCATGACTTCTCTAAAACTGTTTAATGAAACCAAGATGTCTGATAGTCAAGAAAGTTCTTCCAATGGGCATGAGCAACAGATCTTTCACAACCTGTTAGAAGATGTGCCAAGACTAGTTCCTTTCCTGTGTAATAGAAGCCACAGGAATCAAAGTTTCTGATCAAAGTCCAACACCTCGGCACTGCCAAAAGCTGACAAGCCCTTTTCCCCCTCTTTCCTGAAAACAGCTCTGTAATCACACTGGATTTTAATAGGATAACTATCTCTTGGACTCACGCTGAACTCAGTTGCATTAAACTATGATTAAACCATATGACGGTTGCTACATATAGCATTACATCATATATTTATTTTTAAAGTGTGCCGAGATTCTTATGCAACCTACTGCCACAGTCCAGGGTGGGTTTTTTAATGTAAATTTCTTTCCTTCTTCAGGGACACTGTATTAAGCATGGAACAAAATATTCCAGCAGTAAAGCGACAATTCTGCTGTACTTGTGGAATGCCAGTCCAGAATATATAGGCTGGATTTAATGAAGCTATTCTGTTTTGACCAGAGTAACTATGAAGAGATTTTAACGGCTGGAAACAAATTCGCCTGTACATTCCTTCACACTGTGCAGCGCTGCAGTATATCTGCTCCTAACCATTCACAGCTATGGCTGTTGGGAAATTGTCATGGCTACAGAATTCCCATACCAAGATTTAGGTACTGAAATAACAAACTGACCATGTAAAAAACAGTACAGGTCTGGCAAAGTTTATCTGCTCATGTTCTGTATTGCAACTCACAGACAGTGTCTTTCCAGCTCACCAGTGAGGCACACCCTGCTGGAAGAGGATGTAACCTGAGGCCAGGTGAAGACTTATTTAAAAGGTGAAAGTGGTGTAAAACTGCTCCTGAGTAAGAACTGGCCTTAACAGGGTCTTATGTAGACAAAAGAAGGGAGATTTAAATGTATTATTGCTGTACAGCCTTTACACTCTCTGGATGCATCCTCTTAACTTCAATGCCACTGTAAGGCTTCTGCCAGCTGTTGTCATACAAACTGTTAAAATTGCTTACTGGTTTTGGATGCATAGTTAACCTTGAGGCGTTATTTAATTAGATGTGCTGAAGGAAGCAGTAGTTCAATAGTAGCATACCGCAGTCCAGACTTCTTATCTCTTGTGTTACTGATTTAGTGTAAACTCACAGCAATATCCTAGAGGTTGCTGGTCATTCCCTTACCAGGAGAAAAAGTAAAACACCGATCAAAAAGGTCTAACTGTCCTGCAGAGGAAGAACCATAATCATAATGTGTAGCCTAAGATGAACAGTCAGGACTTAATAAACAGAGAACTGCTCTTTTCCTCAGGGGGCAAAGAAACAGTTCCAGTTCTTCTGTTTGAGTCAAATCACTGTTAAATATGTGTGCCAATGACCTAATTCAGTTTTCTAAAGATGTATTACTTACGCAAGAGAGATCGTAACAACCTCTTCACAACTATTCCCAGTCAATTGCAGAGTTACATATTTGCAATAGGCACAGGCATAGTGAAACTTAACAGTGAAAAACATGCAGAATCCAATTTAGCAGAGGGTGAATAGAGGCTCAGTTACATCTCAATTCAGTAAAAACAAATCTATCAGATTTCACGCCACACATTTATGGAAATTTTAGCACCTACAGAGAAATGAATTAGCTTCCTAAGGCATTGATATTTGCAAATTTAAGATGTTACAGAAGCAGAAAACTACCATCAATAAATGATAACATAAACCTCTAATTTAGCGTTATTTTTCTTTTAAGCCTACCAGATGGGGAAAGAACCTATTTCCTCTTACAGCTTTCTCCACTCAATAGTTACTTATATATTCCCACAATATTCTTCAACTAAATAGGATCTAGCAATTTATAATAGTGGAATCATCACAGTTAATATTTTAAAGGAGTTTCTATGGGAAACTTGATTTTCACCGTATGCTTGGACTTCTATAAAGAAGAGTTCTTGTGAGTCTAATGTTTTGTGTTGATTCAGCTGCAAAATGCTGACATAAACTCTTAGAAGTTACTACACTGGCTAAATTCTCAACAAGGACTAAATCACACAGAGGTGTAACAGGTTTGGCTACCATTCTCTCAAACTAATTTTGCAGCAGACCTAGTAAAACTGTCATTGCAACCTAACTGAAAGATAACCATACCTTTTATGCCCGCCTACACCTACCCATGAGGTGCTTCATATGGTCAGGAATGATGAGAACATACAACAGACTCCGCTGTATCTGGTGATATTTAGGCCTGTTTGGAGCAGTTCCAGTTGGCTAAGGGCTTCCAGTGCTGACATATACAACCTCCCAGCAGTTGATGTGTGAGAAAATGCTGTGGGCTTGCGCACAAGTTGAACCAGCTTGGTGTCAGAGCGTGGTTCATTTTTTCCTACTCATTACTAGCCTGATACTCTTCCCAGTCGAACTCCCAAGTTTCTCCTACTGACTGAAGTGGGAGAAGAATTTTAATCCCCAAATACTCTCATTTTAGAAAATTTTCTCACAAAGGTAAAATACCCAAGCATCATAAAACTGGAAAAGGAGGTATTTTTCTCTCTCTAAACGTAGAAACTTTATATTAACAGAAACAATGTGAAAAAAGCCCAAAACTGTAAAAGTTATTATTTTCAATGAAAACGCTAATATGCATTGCAAACCTGAATGGGTTTAACTGTACATGTTTTATCTAAAATGTTGCGTTCACATCTTGGTGCAATCCACCCAGCCAGGAAAGTAATCTGTGCTTTCCTGTTCTGCCAACAGTTACTTTATAGCTTTAGCAGGTATTTAGGTTACTTCCCATTAGCTGAAGTACTAATTTAACTGAAAAAGCCAGCAGATCAAACTTTTCTCTTGGTGAAGTGGTCTTTACTCACCCCACACATACACTATCCTCCCCACCCCTCTCCCTTTCTTGTGATGGCTGAGTTTGCTTGGAAGTTCTTCCTAGTGTAATCCTAGCCTGGGAGAAGCAAAGTGTATCCCACTGCCAGTGCTGCTGTTTGGCCAGAGTGCAGAAAACTGTTAGCTCCCTTGGTGCTCCTTAAGAGGAGGCACATTATCTCATATGAGGGAAGTTAAAGTCACAACAAGTGATCACGTGCTTGATAATGTTTGTACACACGATAACCATACCTCCTAGTAAACTAATTAGGGTATTTTGGCATGCTTACATCCATAAATCCGATACAAGACATCTATGCTTAGATATTTGTTAGAGAAATTACCTGCTATCATGACAAAAAAAAAAAAAAAAAAAAAAAA
>NDXB01002320.1:0-20224 GCA_002631895.1 Agapornis roseicollis | reverse complement strand
ACCCCCCCCACAACAACCCCCCCCCACCCCAAAAAAAAAAAAAGACCCAACAACAACTACGGGGATTTACTGAAGATTACTACATGCTAAATTCTAACATCACGCTACAAGAAGTTGTGCGGAACAATCCATTTACAGGGTCAGTCTGCACCACTAGAAGACATGCCTCCCCATAAAGCTACACCTCCTTACTCCCCCCCACCCCAAGAAAAGGGAGTAGCAATAAACACAGATTTAGCTGCATTCTACCAGACCCATTTTTACCTAAAATGCATAACTTTATTACTGCTGATATCAGAAAATGAGACCATACATTCACACCACAGAAAATTGTTAATCCTTAATTTTAGCAGCTTCTGTATTCAAAAGTGTAACAAAGTAAATGCATTTCATGAAGACATGCTTTTGTACTGCTTTTTAAATGGATTAACTGACCACAGTGTAAAGCTTGCATTACAGAACTCTCCTAACATTTTTAGCTTTTTGAACACATTTTTAAGAACTATCTAGATTAGTCAAGGTAACACAAGACTAACACTGCTGAAGGAAACTGCAAATAGAGTTTTCAACCCTTTTCTATATGCCACTTGTTTCAGTAAAGCACAACTAAGACATAATTTGATTTTTCTGATAATATCTGATGAAGCAACCTTTCTTGCTATTATCTGTGGTTGGCATTTGGAAGAAAGAGTTCATGGGGAAGCTGATAGCTGAGCGGTAGCTTCAATGTATTTTATTTTTTTCTAAACATTAAAAAGAGTAACATTGTTAATACATTCATATTCACTGAAGGCTTCTAGACATGCCTTTGAAATAACGTTTTGAGCATCTGTCAAATGAGTAAAATTTCATATCCTCGCATCACCTCATCTAACTCATATTGGCTAAGCATCTACTCTTCTCACTCACACTGTAACTGGAATTGTACAATCATTCATAACCCCTCTTCCTTCTGTGAAAGATTATAACCCTTCTTACACACAAGCATTTCAAAATAGGAAAATTTTCTTCTATTTCACAAAGACCAGGAGAAAAAGAAAATCCAATGAAATACGTTGATACTAAAAGAAACAACTCTAAAGAATTTCTGCTTTTCCAGATATCCCTTTGATGTTTATTAGGTTCTGTCCACTGAACTTAATGGCATTGCATGAATGTATCTGAGAAGGGAATTTGGCTAAGAGGACTTAGAAAGTATGGCAGTGGGTCAACATTTAGACTTCTCTGCCAAGGGCAACAGAGTGTTGAATATTATAAACATTCTGCTGTGCTTCAGTGTTACTGTATGCCAAGTTGTTCTCTTCCCACACATTGTCCATAAACCTCTGGAAGCAGAGGAGGCAACCTGGGGCTTTAAAGCAGATTGCAACGGTTAGCCACTGAATGCCCCATTGACTGGACATTTAATTCCTTTTACTCCCTCTAAAAAGCCCAGCTTTCTTGCAGTCTTCTACCATAGCAGATGCCATACATATAAAATAATGCTCCCATACATCAGATTTCTAGAGTTATTCAGCTGTCTCAGAGCCTAATGGGATTTTTAAAAAGCACTGAGTAATTTAACATTTATTGATTTCAAATGAGGTAAGCATTTGTATGATTACCTGTATCTGTAAGTATAATAATATCTATAATTTAGCTGGACTTATAATGAGATCACCCAATTGGACACCAATTTTGTCACTGGTAATGGTATGACTTCCAAAGATGCTGAGACTTTGCAAATCCAAGTGACTCAGAGCTTTGTAGATGCTCAGCACTTCTGAAAGGGCAGGCTCTAAGCACACCTGCTCTAATCAGAAGTGGAAGGGCACCTTTGATCAACTATGCCTGACACAGCATGTTAGTTTAAAGTGGCTAAAGTATCATGCACTCTATACTGAGGGAGTATACCTAAACAGGAGACTAAGAACCCATTCACTTTCACTCAAAACTGACTGGGGATTCCAAAAGCTCTAGTTAGGTAGATTGGAAAAACAAAAAAGCCATTCATATTTCAAGGATCCTTACCACATACATCAGAAAACAGAAGGTTCAAACTCAGTTGCCTGTAAAAACCTATCTCTGCCAAACACAGTGTAGCTGGCCTCCATGCAGTCCTACCCCTTGAATAAATGGGACCAAAGGTACAAAACCATTTCTGTGATATTTACTTTTGAATTCACTTATACCTGCTTGGAAAGTTAGCTGGCACATCACTGTCTCCCAGCTTTCAAAAGGATCTTGCTATTTTTGTAGCAAGAATCTACTGTAGTCGTGACCATCCTGACACAGTAAAAGCGTCTCTAAGCATGACAAATAGCATCAAAGGAATGAAACAGAGCAGGGTGGTGAGGAACTCAAGCACATAGAGTTTGGCAGGGAGGTAAGACTACCATTTCTTAAAATAATCTCACCTTTGAAGTATGCTTTTAACCTATGCTCTTCGGGGAGTTCTCAAGCCTAGCCTCAAGTAGAGCTTATTGCAACAAATTACCTACTTTGCTCATCCTAGAAGGAAGTTTTTCATTAAGTTGTGGAGATCGGAAAACTATCTTCAGTGCTTACTATGGGAATTTATAATACAGAATAAATACTAACAAGATAGGGAAGAGATTCTGTCTTATTAAAGTAGTCTTTATTAATGCTAGTGTAAGATGCAAGAACAATAGAACAGAATAGCTATGTGGTGCCTTTTTTTTTGTAAGCAGGATAAAGAAGTTAGAGTAAATATTATAAATATAGCTTTGCCTACAACACAAAAAGGGGAAATTAAGATATTAATAGAGCCAAGCCTAAAAACCAGACCTTTTAATTTCATTGCCAGGGGGAAACAATTTCAAAGGCACAAAATACAATGACATTCCCAAACTGTCTTGTATTTCAGCATAAAGTGAAAACTTCTTGACCCATGTTTTGGACTGCACTGATTATTCTTGAATTTGAAACCATGAAAACACTCAGGCTGAGCTTGAACATCAGGACTTGCTAAATGCTTTTATATTACAGACTATGTCTTAACATAGTCTTATATTTCTTAAACATATATCTTCCTTTCATAGGCACAAGAAACTTTCCTTTTCCATTCACAAAACATTTATCTTTTCAGGGACTACATAAATTGCTTACATAAGACAGCAATATTGTCAATGTGATTTTGCCTTCATTTTGATGCAATTTTAAAATTGAAAATGAAGAAGACATTGAAAAACCATAAGATCAACTAGCTAAGCATCAAATACTTACGATATATTTTCCAGACCACCAATAACTAGTGAATCATAGAGTGAAAATCTCAAAGACACAGGGGAAAGTCAAGATAAAAGTAGACCAAAAGCGAGTTTTTCTCATTTCACTTTACTACTCACGTGATGCTTAGCACTGTTCCCTTAAATCCACAGACCATAAAAAGGCTAGTACAATAGCAAGTGACCATAATATTCTAAAACTAGATAATGAATTGAGCTTGGTGGGGTGGGGGAAGGGCAAGGTGGGGAGTGCGTGTGTGTGTGTGTGTGCATGAATGAGACAGAAACTATTAACCAGTTTCTGATTAGCCAGATTCCAAAGATTCCTTAGTCAGAGAAAATATTTAAGATGCAACTATACACAGCTCTCTAACAACAATATAATTTGGTTTAGGGTTAGTTTCTCTTTTCTGTTAACTGCATACATAGTTAAAGTATTGTTGTTGGGGTTTTGGGGAGAGACTGGTTTTTGTTTGTTTTGGGTTTTTTTTTTTTAAACACTTAAATCAAGAAATAATTTTCACAGTCATAGGAATATAAACATATCAATTACAAGAAAAACTCCAAATTACTACCTCTTCATCTGTCACTGGAAAAAAATTTATGATAGGGCAGATCTAGTTTTTAAATCCCAGCAAGAGAATTTAGAGGAACAGGAATACTGAAAATCTTAAAGATAAGCTAAGTAAAGCTTTTGCCCTTGAAGCAGATTGAGGCTCTTCCTAATTCAGGAGAGTTTTATGGAGCTAGGTTTTCCATTTTCTTCCTTTAATAGATTTAGGATTTATTTCCTTGGTTGTTCAGCATTCTTTCTATTTTCCAGTTAGTCCTCTTTGCTTGGTTAGCCACATACAAACAGCTACTGATACAGTGCAACTGTAGACTTCTGCACAACATAGCCCAGACAATAAACACTTAACAGTTATCTCTAGCTCAGTCTATAGCTAGCAACAGAATTATATCTCTGCTCGGTCTTCAGTTCTCAGAACTCAGCTGGAAACTGAGTCAACATAATCTCAAATCTCCATATAATATCCATATTAACACTAAATTAAATGGACAGAAGTTGAAGGAACCTGAACAACATGTTTTCTTAATAAAGCCAGTTTCATTGAGGTCTGAGGTCCCACAAAGTTTTATCCAAAATACTTGTTTTATGTTGCTAATACTCTGTGTAAGTTTGACACCAGCTGGCAAAACCCAGCCTGTCACCTGAGTAAAACTACCTTCCCAAATAGCACAAGCCTCCAGCAAAATGTCACTACGGACAAACTCCAATTGAGAACATATGCCCTCAGCTCCTCTGATAGCGTCCTTTCCCAGTATAGCACTTTTCACAGCTTGGATGCATGGCACAGGGGAAAGCAGCCAACTCCGCATATGTCCCAATAACACAGCAACGTTGGCAGCTGTGGGCTGGCAAGTTTTGGAGTCTCAGGCACACCAACGCAGGAATATAAGAGGTGTGAATTACATTCTAAAATTTTTAATTAAAATGTGTAAAGTTTTCTTGAGGCTTAAATTCTTCCTCCTTACCTTCTTTTATACCTGGTAAATGAAAAGGCAGGGAATTGCAAAAGGAAGGAGTGAAAGAAGAGATATGGTCTCTGAGGAAGACAATGTGCTAGCAAAAATGCAGCCATAGCAGCTTAGCAGTTACATTGTAGCCTGTTGTATGATAATTAGAACTGACCAGGTCATTTATATCTTGGCTTCAACAGAACAGAGAAAGAAGCATGATCACTGGTTTCATCACTTTTAGATTACTACGATTTCATTACTGAATAAACTCAGACTGTTTTAGTTGCAAAACAAAGGATGCTAAATACCCAGATTTAATATTTAATTTTGGAAACCCCACTTTATCTAAAGAAATTACAAAACAAGCAGACCACATAAACATGCACAGTATGTCCTATAAATTTCAGTATACAGAGGAATGTTTTGGAGTTTTCTGTCAAACCTGTACACATAAAGATACACGCAGCATGCGATCAAAGCACCTTCTATTCCTGTGGGATTAACAGTATCACTCAAATTAAACTAGATAGGATAACTTTGCCAGACTTGACTCAAATGACAGCCCATTTTCAAGCTGCACTGTGAGGCAGCATGCCACAGATAAGAACACACCTTTGTGAATGATAAAGCTCACACTGCTTTCACACAGGTTGTCTCTCTGTACCAAAGACCAAGAAGTAGAACACTTAATCTCTTTGTGAAAGCAGGAGTAATAACTTTCCCTGTCCCTGAGCACATATAATTTAAAAGATGAGCATTTGGAAGTAGAGCAGGCAGGTTCACCAGATTTTTAGTAATGGCTTATCAACCAGAAATTTTGAACAAAATAATGACCTTGGGCTCAGCAGATGTGTTCTCATTCACTTGTGAGGAAAATACTAAACACAGCCCAGTAAATGCAAGAGTTCAGCAGCAGTACTGTGGTAAGATCATGACTTACTAGCACAATATAAGTAGGTTTTTGAAATTGTAAGCAATTAAGCTATTTGCATGTTTATATGGCAACATTCATTTTTGCAAGAGCTTTTTCTGGGTCACTGGAAAGGAGGCATTTGAATAACAACCCCTTAGATTTTAATCATACATTATGTATTCACAAGTGTGTCAGGTGGCTTAATGGAAAGAAAAACCAATGATAATTTAGAATAGATTTTTACTCAAAGGAAAAGATACAGTTCCTGTACTATAATAACTCCAGCTCCTGTTTAATATGCAACCAAACAAATGCAAGAGTCTAGTACTTCATTTATAAAAATTCAACAACTAGTATTGCTGCTCAAGGGACAGTATCTCAGTAGACATCTGGAGAACCTACTGATTAATTAATAGATTAATTAGACAGCTGTAGTGTTAAACAGAGAACTTAATTGTTTAGATTAATAACCCTACTAATTAGTCCTAAAGAAAGTCATCATCAACCCGTAGAGTTGAGAAAATGCTTACTTCCTAAATGCCCATCTGGGTGATTAACTTCATGTTTCTAGAAGATGTTAGCTAACTACTGATTGACTTGCAAGACCATATGTGCCGTGAGAACATCCAGATCAACCCTACAGGTGGTGGTATTTCTGGTCTCTAGTATATATACCATTAGAGACAACTGCTATTAAAAAACATTCATCTATTTCTTTATTCTGAAATACAGCACCAACATGGGAATCTGAGAAAAAAAGAAAATTTACAAACACCAAGCCTGTGAGGTGATACATAAATCAGGAGGCAGCCTATGAATACTACTTAACTTAAAATCATTAAAGTATGCAAATGACACACAACAGCAAAGAGAAGCCTATGCAAAACCATGACAGAGCTGCAGCATTTGAGAATAATCTTAATTGTCTTGTCTCACCAAGAAGATGGGCATATCCCTTGCTACAAAAGAAATACTGTAATTATATGAGGTATCTTATATGAACCTAATCATCTACTATGTGTGACAGTCAGCATGTGGTCTAATAATGAGCTAAAGACCTCATCGCAGAATGTTCCTGTCATCATACTTGAATCTGACAGTATGACTATACATTGAAGAATATGCTAAGAATTCCAATATTGGTTTTCTTCCTTTGTGTTTAAGTTACCCATGTTTAAGTAACTTACCCATGTTTAAGTAAGTTACCCATGTTTAACGGAGATATTAAGGGGTATAATGAAAACGAATGATCTTTGTGAAGCATAAAGTTGCTTCACTGAAATCCACCTTAAAAGCCCACAGAGAAATTAATAATTCTGCATTAAATACAGTTTAGCATACAAAAATGTACTAGGAATATAATGAGGAAAAAGTAACATTTTGCGCATCACACATCCCATGTGTTGAAAAAAGTTTACAAGCAGTTTGGAAAAAATATTTATGAAATAGCAAATACATGGAAGGGGAAGACAAAAAGAAGTTAAAATTGCACAGTAGCCGCAGCTTCATACTTTCTCCGTTCCCAGTGCTTGTTTCTGCAGCTGTAATATTTTCTGCACTCCTGAATTCTTTAGCTCCAGTCTTTGCATGCTGGGTTTTTTGAAAACTAGGTGTATTGGCAAAGCTCAAGACTGAAAGAAACCACTGCACACCAAATTCTAAAAGTTACTTAGTTAAACAGAATCTCAGTGGGGAAGAGATACCAAGGATGTTTTTAAAATCCTACTGCATCACTTTATGTCCAACTCCCTGTGGCCCAGAAAGTCTAAGAAATCTCTTCATGAATGTGTGTCATATTATTATAATAGACTACATATCAACATGAGATCAATCTAATTAATTACTTAAGTGAAACTAGCTCTTAAACAAATACATAGGAAATTTGTCATCACTAGTTCCATTCAGGTTGCTCATTTACCTGCAATGTAATGCTTGGATACTACTCCCAAACATAAAATTCCTTCTCACAAATGACTAAAACTCTGCAGTTATATGACACATGATAAATCTGAAGTTTCTTAACAGAACATTGGTCAAGGAAGTTCAGCTGATACTTGACATTAACTTTAGTCCTACCAAGTTTCCAGTTTTGCACAGCTTGAAAACCAACAATGATGGCAGTAATAGACAATAGCTCCCTGCCACTCATATGTAACATGTAATGTATGTAACATCTTATACTTTCTTTCCTGACTCAGTCTGTTAATAAGGTAACTGAAGAGCCTTAACTAGTGGTAAAGAACTTGGCGCTATCTCTGTGCTCCCAACCCTCCTATGTCTCTCAGCTCCCAATAGCATGTGCTCATAATCACATTATAGGCCAGACCATATTAGAGTACTTAGTCTGCTGTTCAACTCTGCAATACTTGTCTGTACAATCATGCAATTTCTTAGGGTTACAAAGAAAGCAGAGAGAGAGTTAAAAAAGAAAGTAGCTCCGCAGACCAGGACAAAGCCATCCAACCCACCGTTATACCAACCAATAACCTTTCCAAACATAATTATCCGTTTTATCCAATTACTGTGTCATACAAAATAAATACATAGGTAGAACAGAGACCACAATACCCAGGACTTCCCCATTAAAACTAATTGTCTACTTGACTTAGCAGCTTGCTTTAAATTTATTGCACACTTCTCAGAACAACTGGAACTAGTTGAAGAAGTCCTCTGGATAACCTGGAGAGAAGTAAAATGAACCAAAGAAAATGAGATGGGTCATGCACTAAAATTAACCTTTTTTTACACCATATTTATAGAAAACAGTGTTTTTACTCACAGAAAAAGAACAAAATTCTGCACATGAATTTTAAGAAAGAAGTCCAAAATATAGCCAAGCCTGGTCAAAGGAACATTGTGTTACAGGAAACCACACTCCTGCCTTCTGTAAGTATTCCAGAAGTTAGCAAAAACACTCTAGACATAAGCAAACCTTAAAATCTATGGTAGGAAAAATTCTTTAAGCAAATTTACTTCACGGATAAAATCCACAAATTCCTATTATGTGGTGTTAGGGAAAGACAGATATCTATTTAGATTGCTGTGACTGCAGTCAATAAATGTATTTCATCACTGCTGCTGCCAAAACCAACTGTATACAAATATGCCTGACAAGCATAAAGAGAAGGAAGAGAAATTGAATGACTTACTGCTTGCATTACATTAATAACTGAAGTGTCTGGAGAAAGATGGATCAAGTGGGATCAACTGGTTAAAAATAAATCATCAGTATTGAATTTTTCAAAATAACCTTTATCCATAACTTCCATTGTGACTTTTCACACTACTTTTTCCTCTGCATTCAACACCCTTTCCTCCTGATACCTATTTAAGAAACTATCACTTACAGTCAATGATTCTGTTTACCTGACACACACACACACACACAAATCCTTAGCACAACAGTTACCAAATCATACATTTAATTTGCCACTACCAGCTAAAAGTAGATTATTTTCTGAGCATGGAATAGCCTTACTGAATAGAAAAATAACTTAAGGAAGAACATATAGAACCAAACTACTAGAATTAAACAAACAGAAACTGAGGACATAGGCAACATCTCTATGGTCCTTTCACTTTCCCTTTTTCCCTTTTTTTTTTTAATTAAGAAAAAAACCCACCATAATTTAAATTGTGTAATTATTTAGGGTAGTACAGATTAAATCAGCTAAGAGACTTCTTCCTCACCCACACCCTCCCCCTTCAAATGAAGTATCAGGAAAAAAACCTTTAACTTCTAATTAGGTTGAAATGTAACTGCATTCAACCATTAGTAACTGGTGAGCAGCATATGACATCTGAACTGTCACCCAGTAGATTCAGGTAAAGCTAAATGTCCTTGCTACTATTGCAAAAGCTTTCTGTAATGACCTTTTTTTTTAAGCATATATAGAATATCTTGTTAATGATACAGTTGAAGTTATTGGACTACCTCTTACAGCTGAATTATTATTAAAGTACTCTTTCCTTAAATTGCTTGCATTACTGTGCTGTATTGAGAATAGCAAAGTGCAGTAAAACCCAATTCACCAATCCAACAAATGTATTTGTTTTCAGACAGGCTAATTTTTAATGTAATAAAATCAACGATTTTGGAAAAGACCTTTAAGATCATCAAGTCCAATATACAAGAAATTAAAAGAAGTTTATATTAAGCAGAACAATAGTCACAAAATTAGAAATTTAAAAGACCAAACAATTACCTTTTGGGATGAAGGAAATCTGGGACAGTGAGTTTTTATACCTGTGCTTGACTATAACAAAAATCTTGTGACACCAGTATATTTAAATGTGATTCTCACTTCTTGGCCTAGATACTAGCAGGGGAAAAAACAGGGGGTTGGTTTTTGTCTTCTTTTTTTCTTTTTGTTTGTTTTGTTTTTAACATGCATGTCAGCCAAATAATTTAAAGTGTCAAAATGTACGTGTCAAAGTCAGCCTGCCTTCCCTGTCAAGAACACAAAGGGGATATGAGCATGTTGCCAATTTCTACAACACTGTCAGAAGTACTATCAGCGCCTTTTTTTTTTTCTTAGCAAAGGCATATGGTTAAGTGACAATCCAATGAGCATCCACTCTAATAATGTGTTCTTTGTAGCTGGGTGGAAAAGCTTAAAAAGCCCCAAAGCAAAAACAACAAAAAAAAATTAATTTCAGAAGAATTGAAAGAACACTAATGGATCTCACAAGTTTTGGTCAATTTCCCTATTTCTTTTTTGAATGGTAAAACAGCTGTGGTGGCCTGAAAGAGGGCTGATACATTCTCACTAAGATCTGTGGATGGCAGTGCCCTAAACACTGTTAGGAAGGAGCTGAAGTAAATGAGAATCACCATCAAGAGGACATGTACCAACCAAGGCGACCACTGCATCAAAGTGTTCTGAATGTGCCCTCAAGCAGATGGAAAAAAACCAACAGCTCCTCACCCCATCAAGTAAAAAAAGAAAGATTTACTGCAAAATCTACTCTGTCCCTCATATGTAAGAATGAGGGTGATAAACCAAGTCAAGTTGTGCAGGTATCTAAATAGGCTCTACAGCAAATACCTTCCACTGCTCAGAACTGGGCTAAGTTATGCCAACAGCTGGCCCAGCACTCCTATTCCTGACAACACAACTGAGATTTTTCTGGCATGAGCATGTGATGATTTAGCAATATTATTGTTCACAAACATTTAGAAGCAGACCTATTACACATACCTGCCTGTATGATACTTTCCTGGTTTTACTCTTCTTTTAAAGGACCGTAATTGTACTCAGTGGCATTACACAGTCCCTTGTTCCCAAAGAGACCATGAAGAACTGAAGTGAAACACTATCACCAAGTCACAAGGATAATACCCTTTGTCCCCATTCACATCATGCTTCTCATGAAGTGAATTCTCTGACTAGGCAACAAATCTGGCCCTGCTAACAAGTAATACAGATTTCCATATTTTCACTTCTTTATACATACTATACCTCAGGCATTTAACAACTACCTTATGGTTTTCAATAAACAGATTTAGAAAGAACACCACTGCTCCACTGGATTCTTTTCCAAAAGTCCCATGTCTTTTCATGGGACTTTTGTCACAGTATGACAATGGAAAATTGTGGAGAACCTTTTAGTAACTAATGGACATGTGAGCGATCCAGGACTCTTGCCATTGTCCAAGGTTTGTAGCAAGGATTAACGGCCTAGTTTGTAGGTTACCTCTGGTCAAAACTGTGGCCACTAACGCAGAAGTTCCGTAGGAGAAAAACAACTCCCAGATGCCGAAGATGGAAATAAGAGACCTTGGGAAGCTTTGTGGTTAGCGTGTGGACACCGTTTGCCAAGCAATCAGCTATTGTTATGCTTTAGGTAGAACCAATCTCTGTAAAGCTCAAGTGCATGATCAGGCTTAGAAAGCTATAAAAGACAATGCTAGTAGATGAATAAACGTCAGCTTTTGATTACATTAATCGGTGTGCTGTATGTTAATCTTCCACAGAAAATAAGTAAACCTGCACCATAAACAAACACATCTACATCTCCACCTCCATGGCTCATGGGGTTCCTTTAATGCACACATTAAGTGCAACTTCACTTTGACTGCCTGCTCCACCATCAGATCACAAATGAATGAAAATATTAAAAATTATTTAAAAAGTTCTTTAATGCTTGCATTTCGCATTTTCAATGGGGAAAACAGACTGCACTGGCTCGACAGTATGCTGTGTTATGGAGTAGCAGTACTGAACCTTAAAAAACAAATCAATAAAATGTATATATCAGTTCATACAATTTCTTATGGATTAATCTCCACCATGTAAGAGGTTGTCTTTGCCATATTTTCACTGTGCATTACTTAAAAAAAAAAAAAACCAACAAAAAAATCACCCACAACAGCCAACCAAAAACAAAACCAACACAACAAACCCAAACACCACCAAAGAACCTGCCACCACAACAGGCTGGTGCATAAGAATAAAGTCGTCAAATAAGGATCATAAATATCCAACATTTAATTCTTGATTCCCTTTGTAATGGTCTCAAGTTACATGATCCTTGACAAATAACTAGCAATAAAAATAAAGGAAAAAGATACATTGGAGAGAAAAGGTATTATTGCAGTAAAAATTTCTGAAGCAACTATTACATTTAAATGCAGTTGCTCTGGATTTATTTCAATTCAGCTGTGGACAGTATTAAGCCCACTGGAGTCCTCTACTTCTTGCCATAAATTTCAGTTCCTACATCTGCAAATCAGCTTGCTGCTGGAAGTACAAATAATGAGATTTACGGTACATGGGAAAATAGCAACAAAGAGCTCCAAGGCCCCTGAATCAGCAAAACTATTTTTTTTTCAGGATCTACTAAATGATATAACGAAACGGAATGGAAGACATCTGAGTATAATTCCAGCCATTTACATTTTTATAACTAAGAATCTGGCAGAACATTTCCTTCCATTTTGGTAGCAGATAATACATGTGAATCTTTCACAATACTTACACCAAAGAATTATATTATTCCAAATGCTGTGCCACTTAAACCATAATAATATGCTGTGTCATAAGGGATTGGTGAGTATTGCCACATTAGGGTGGTTTTCTCCCTCTCAGCAAACTGCTGCTCTCTATCTAATGTCATTTGTCTGTAGGACATTACACTGTTCTGGAAATGGCAACCCAGGATGGTTCCAGGTTCCGCACCATTCCCCCTTGTTAAACCTCTCTAGCAATTTTACACTTATACATGTTAGTGTTCATGCAGCTCTGTACTGTCCTGAGTCAAAAGGTAAACTTTGATTCACACATGCAGACAAGCCCCAGACAGAAAAGTGCAACCAAACAAAACCACATGCATTCTTACAGCTCCATGTTTCTAGGTTTTGGTTTACTCTGTTTAATTCTGTTTGGTTTTTTGGTGGTTTGTTTTTGTTTTGTTTTTTTGTCTCCCCTTCATTTTGTAATTCTCACATTTTGGAAAAGCACGAGGCAAAAACGATTTTGNACATGCATTCTTACAGCTCCATGTTTCTAGGTTTTGGTTTACTCTGTTTAATTCTGTTTGGTTTTTTGGTGGTTTGTTTTTGTTTTTGTTTTGTTTTTTTGTCTCCCCTTCATTTTGTAATTCTCACATTTTGGAAAAGCACGAGGCAAAAACGATTTTGTCAAGAATTCTTAAATCCTCTTAAAATTTTAATCTCTCTTCCTCCTGCCCTGGCAATCCTTTTCCCCTTGAAGCAGGATGATGGCTGTTTCTCATACTGCGGCATGCAGCAGGGAAAAGGACAGATTTGCAGAGAAATCATTCTATTTCTGTACTGCAGATTTCCATTGTATAAATTATCGCAATAATTTATTCTTAGAAGCAGTAACTCACAGATTAAATGAATATATACACAATGTCAATCCCAGATGAAATACAACATGTAAATTTTAGTTATGAAATACTTTAGAAAATCTAGGGTGTTCTGTACCCCTCTGAGCTGATTAGTGATTAACATGGGAAAGTAGGAACCAGGAACCAACGCAGAAGTATGTCTGAAATCAAAGCAACATCCCACTGAGCTACGTGCTGCCAACAGTGGCTGCAGAAGTGTCTGTGCATTAGTCGCAGGATTTCTGTGTAAATAACCAAATCCTGTGCCCTCTCTCAACTGAGTTGGCTCATAAGCATGACTGACAGCTTGCTGACTTTAATGAACAGGAAAACTAGGCTTCCCTCCTCTACAGACTGGGGCAAATTTACCTCTATTAGAAATCATGACCTGCTTTCCTTACCTTTGCCTTCCCAATCATCCCACAAGAAAACCTTTGCATTTCCAAAAGTTTTCTTGACTCCCAATACCTATCACTAACTTCCCTGTAGCTTTGTGTCGACAGAAGATTCTGATATGTTCTACAAGGCCTCACTGACAAAACCTTTTATTCCTAAATGAAACAGAATCTTCCTTTTTCTTCTCCATGTATACTTGTGTTCATTAGCAAAATTGCAGTTTTCCACAAAACTGCATCTACAGAACAGTGCCTCACATTCATGGCATGAACATCCTACAAATAACCATGCTGCCTCAGGACTGCTGGAGCCAATATTCACGGTGTGTAACTAACGTTTTTGCGTATTACAGAATAAAGGTAACTCAGTTGCTTCCCCATCTAACTATCTCCAACCTTTTTTTTCCTTGTTATGAGTAGCAAACCTAGGAAAGATATTTTGATTGGAGGGGGGAAAAACCAAACCAAACCAACAAACAAACAAAAAAAAAATAAAACAAAAAGACAGGAGGGTGGTAAAAAGGCTATTTCCTGAGCAAGGCACTGCTAGACAGGGTGCGGAGGTTGCTCTAATTCTTCCTTGCCGTGAAGTTAAATTAGTCGCAATTTTGAGTTGACTAAATGCTGCAACTGGTACCACTTAACTATGCAGCAAGAGTCTGAAGTTTACATCCCATTCTACCTTCTATCTTCAGCAGTTTTCTCTAATCCAGAAAACATGTTTCCAGATAGATGCATTTAAGCCTCACTTGGAGTATTGTGTGCAGTTCTGGTGTCCTCAACATAAAAAGGACATGGAGCTGTTGGAACAAATCCAGAGGAGGGCCATGAGGATAATCAGGAGACTGGAGTACCTCCCGTATGAAGACAGGCTGTGAAAGTTGGGGCTGTTCAGCCTGGAGAAGAGAAGACTGCATGGAGACCTCATAGCAGCCTTCCAGTATCTGAAAGGGGCCTATAGGGATGCTGCAGAGGGACTTTTTATTAGGCACTGTAGTGACAGGACAGGGAGTAATGAGTTCAAACTTAAACAAGGGAGGTTTAGATTGGATATAAGGAAGACATTCTTTCCTGTTAGGGTGGTGAGATGCTGGAATGGGTTGCCCAAGGAAGCGTTCTCCATCNAGGGAGTAATGAGTTCAAACTTAAACAAGGGAGGTTTAGATTGGATATAAGGAAGACATTCTTTCCTGTTAGGGTGGTGAGATGCTGGAATGGGTTGCCCAAGGAAGCTGTGAGTTCTCCATCCCTGGCAGTGTTCAAGGCCAGGCTGGACAGAGCCTTGTGTGGCATGGTTTAGTGTGAGATGTCCCTGCTTATGGCAGGAGGGTTGGACCTAGATGATCTTAAGGTCCTTTCCAACTCTAACTATTCTATGATTCTATGAAGTTCCTTCTGGCAGATCCTCTGAGGAGCACATCTCTGCAGCAGCCAGAGAAGGCTCTTCCTCATAAGGCAGGGGAATGCTTTGTGCAAGAATTTGCACTACAACCCTTGTAGAGTTTCACAGATGCCAAAGGAGAAGAATAGTGTTTGTGATGAAGGTTTCTGAATTTGTTCCCTGACACAAGAATAAAAGCAGAACCTGCCACTCTTGATAGCTGCAATGTCAAAGCCTTTAAGTTTACACAACTACAGATATCACCCCTCCCCACAAGTAGTTTTCTAATGCTGTGGTGTACAGAGCAGCCATTTCCTCCAGAGACCCTGTGACATCTGTTGAAACATCTGCTTAATTTCCTATTCTGTAAAATATCTGCTAAAAAAGGCACTAAAGAAAAAAAACATTTGCAATTTTC
The DNA here is from genome assembly GCA_002631895.1 of Agapornis roseicollis. NCBI lineage: Eukaryota > Metazoa > Chordata > Aves > Psittaciformes > Psittacidae > Agapornis > Agapornis roseicollis. The sequence continues at coordinate 4,515 of NDXB01002320.1, read as the reverse complement.
CACTTAAAATATAACAAAATCACATAACAATCACAGAACTTTCAACAACTTGCTCTCATTTTGAGTAACACAGTAACATGCTTTTACCAGTATGCCTAGTGTATCCTATGACATTTACTTTTCTATATCAGTTCCAAAGAAAACATGTACATATACACTATGCAACAGAAAGTGCAAAACACATCTCATCATGAGTCTACACCTGCCAAACTAAACATAATCAAGGGTAACTGAACACTACTGCTTTCATCATAACCCGACTTTCTTCCCTCACTTGTCCTGTTTTAGCACACACAAGGACAAGAACTCAAGGATTTGTCAGCAAAGGTTGTAGCTTTCTGTGCATTTCTTCATCCCTAGAAACAAAATCAAACCAACTGGTAGGCTTATTACACACTTAAAAACAATTTTAGAAGTGATTTCCATTGATGAAATTTTACAAGTAATTTGCTGATGGAAAATCATATCTAGTGATTTATTTTAATGTAGGAATGTTCTAAGCAAATTTCACAACTGAGGAAGTAAAGGGTTTGGTTTTTTGTTTGGTTTTGTTTGTTTGTTTTAATAAGAGCAAGGACAACTTTATAATAATGAATTTAATACTTACAGAAGATGTGGGGTTTGTAGTTTTAAAACCAGTGTATTTATCCAGGAAAAAGAGAGAACATAGACAAACAACACACGTTTTTAAACTCTGTGCATCCTAGTACAGAAGGATGACATCTAGGCTGTGAAGAGAATTGAGATTAGTGTCTTTTTTACTTTATGGATAGCAGTTACTAAAAATGTCACCAAGATCCTGCAATGAAGTCATGCAATTCCTCAAATGTGACCCTATTTAACAGCACTGACACAGGACAAAGTTAAACTTGTAACCTAGAGGTTAAAAACCTTTCTGTCTTATTATTGACAGTCTCTTGCTTTACCCAGGCACACAGTAAAGGGAAAACATGAACACGATAATATGGCATAAAAAGGTTAGATGTAGAAATACCTTCTTAGCAAAGCAAAGAAATGTTTTAAGGAGAGAAATATTAAAAAGTTACTCTTACGAAAACATTGTTCAAATGAAGTTTAGCACAGTTGAGCTTAGGAAAACAATGCCTCCTGCAACTAAACATGCATACTGTTCTCCAAATCATAACTCTTGCTTTTCTAGACTTGCTAAGCAGCTAAGTTAGACCTGGACCACATAGGTTTTTAGGAGCTTTTTAGGTACTTAAAGTAAATGCAATCTATTAAGAACTCATGCGTGCTGCACTTTCATCACCTGAACACAGCCTCTTTTGGGAACACCACACCAGGGGATGTGTTCCACTCAGCTCCCTGAGCAGTTGCAGTTCAAAACTGTCTGAGGATTTCTGGGCACTAGGCAGAACAACTCTAGTAAAGGCCACCTGCCAAGCTTCCCAGCTCACGGCTTACAGCACAGTATGGATGTACAGCAGGATGCCACTTGGATGTGAGTTCACAGATCCAGAAAGTCTATTACTTTGCACTACCACATTTAGTTCAGGGGTAACGGGTTCAAACTTAAACAGGAGAGGTTTAGATTGGATATAAGGAAGAAATTCTTTCCTGTTAGGGTGGTGAGATGCTGGAATGGGTTGCCCAGGGAGGTTGTGAGTGCTCCATCCCTAGCAGTGTTCAAGGCCAGGTTTGACAGAGCCTTGGGTGGCATCGTTTAGTGTGAGGTGTCCCTGCTTATGGCAGGGGGGTTGGAACTAGATGATCTTAAGGTCCCTTCCAACCCTAACTATTCTATGATACTTTGATTCTATGAAACAGCCTCAGAAAGAGCAAGTTACAATCAGCATAAGGAAATTAGTCATAAGCATTTAACTATGAATTACTTCATCTTTTTAAGTGTACACATATGCCTTTTCTTCCCCAAAATTCCTAACGAAACTCATTTACAAGTGCTAGGTCTCTCTTCCAAAACCGTATTTCCTACTGCAGAACATACTGATTTTCAACAGGAAGAAGAAAAAGAAGGGAGAAATAATTTTGTTATTTTTAAAGTTCTGTTAGAACTTTAACGAGTAAAACCTGATGAGCTGTACCTTATTTCTAATCTATTTACCCTTATTAAATGGATCCAGGTGTTAAGTAGCTGGTTTATTCCCAAGCAACTGTTGATCCCAAGCAAATCATGGATTACCATATTAAATCACTTAACACAACTTTTCATTTTCTAAATTAACATTCTTTATGAACTTCACTGAAACAGACTGGGATTTTTCGTCCTCAAAGAAAAATTCTGATTTAACTATTAAGTAACACAATATGTAAAGCATCATAAGGCAACATGAAATAAAATATTGCAAGATTCTCTAAGTTATTGCCAACAAATCCTTAAGCTAACTTAGCAGGACTCTGAAGTCTTCAATAGAGGCAAATGCCAGCTAAAATGTTTTGGCAAATGGTGTACTGGAAGAACATTTTGAAATGCTGTAAGAAATAAGAGACCACATAACTGTTGCACAAATAGCTGTATTTCAGAATGCTCTACACAGTAAAAGGCTGTCAAATGCACAGCTTATCTTTTGAAATACCATCTATTTAATAGATATATTAGTTTGATGAATTTGATTTTTTGCAATAATTTACTTAATATTGCTCTATAGCTCTCAAGGGTGTCTCTGCTCTGGGCTATTTGTATACAGCGCAAGAGAATTTTAAATTATCTTCTGTTTCAAACAAATAGCCTCAATATACATCTGTGCATGCTACATTCATCTTGTACTTCAGCTTGACATGACATTCCATTTGCTTTCTTTTTTATTATATGAAAAGGCACATTTTATCAAAGTTGTTGCATTGATTTTTAATGAAGTGCACAGTTCAAAAAGCAGTAAAATACAGTGTTTGCAGAGAGTCCAAGTCATTGTTCAACTAGATTTTCTTCACTTGACATATTTTGTCTGTGCACACAAGGGGGAGGCTTGAAGTAGAGACTAATCAGCCACTGCTTTTAATATTATTCAGAATGACATTGTAAGCAACTGCAGTTGTCATGTTCAACTGTCTCTCACTTTCGGGTAAGAATTTAAATTCAGCCACACAATTTTATTTTCTATTTGCCATTAAATTTGTTCTTATTTTTAAACTAGCAGAAAAACAAAGAACTATGATGAGCTTATTCAGGGGACTACAGTGTTAGAGACACCCACTAGGGTACTTTTGAATATATTTGCAATATTACAGCTCAGTGGAAATACCGAGCAAACCAGTTCTATGTTATATCCATTGAAACAGACATCACTTGGTATTAAAAGTTATGAGCCTGAATAAAGTCTTCAGAGACAGAAAATATAGAAATTACTTCTGGATGAACAGAGGCAAAAGATACAGTAATAAGTAGAAGAGCTGAAAGGGCAAGGTAAAATGATGGAAGAGGAAAGTGTACTGTATCCACACCATGTAAATTGATCAGTGAGACACAGGGTTTATCTACAGTGACACAAGACAATCCAATTTAACTGCTCTTAACACAGACCAGGAGCCTGAGAAAAAAAATCTAATTATATCAACTGTGCTACAGGTTTGGAAGAGCTGGTAACTTTCATAATAAACACCAGATGCTAATATGGCTGAACCCCTAATACACAAAGATTTCCTTTTGAAGTGAAAGGGTGAAGACCTTCAGGAAGCAAAAACTCCACAGAATATTCCAATTTATTCTTACTTTTCTCTCTCCCAGCTTCCCTTTTTTGTTTTGTATTTAGTACAAACCCTAACTTCAAATTCGAACTCATGCACTTTCTTCCTTCTCATTTTATTTTTCTTGTGTTTGTAGGTTACTGGGTTTTTCACATCATGAACAACAGAGGGAAAAAAAACCCCAGATCAAGCTACTTTATGTAAGCGATTACACAACACAAGAAGGTGTAAATGGAAAAGCAAAGAGGCAGCTGGCACCTGTGCAGAGCAGTCCCCAGCAGCAGCCCAGGGTGTTAAGAGCTCACCCCGTCTACAGCCAGCAAGTCTATGTGCCCTGTGGTTGAGTTAATCTCAAAACTGGATCACCTGCCCTGGGTTAATCAAAAAAAGACCATAGCAAACCAAGACATACAAATACCATTTTATTTCACTTAGAACCTGAGCAGAGAAATACAAAGATTAAGTGGGTGAAACAAAGACTTTCACAAACAGCATACAAATATTAAAGCTTTCCTTTTAGTAATCTATCATCTGAACAAATGTAACATTTTCTCCTCCAAAAAGCCAAGCCCAGTTCCCAAACACCACCTGAAATTGTTCTTTAATGACTGTCATCTTTTACTAAATATTTATAGACAGCATTACATTGAAAACTTTTTGCAAAAATAGAATGACTCTGTTACCTGAGAATTTTGTTTTGGTTGGTTGGGTTGGGTTTTGTTGGGGTTTTTTTAGTTTTGTTTTTTCTTTACCCTAAAAGCACTGAAAAACTGTAAGCAACAAATGACATTGTATTTTGATACAGTCACTTCATAAAGGCAGCCCACTTCAGTAGAAAAGAAAAAAAAGAAA
>NDXB01002319.1:10153-27931 GCA_002631895.1 Agapornis roseicollis | reverse complement strand
TTTTTTTTGTTGTTTTTATTTTTTTTTGTTTTTTTTTTTTTTTTTTTTTTTTTTTTTTAAATAAAGAACCAAAACCCTTTTGACTTACCCCAAAGTCTCAAAACAACCCCACATGGAGCAGAGGACTGTCTTAGATAAGAAAAAATTGCATAGGTTTTTTGCCAATGTCACCTCAATTATATAGTCATCAGTGTTTTCACGGTAGGACATGGAAGCTGGTGATAGGTTTTCTTTCCCCAGGGTTCATTTTTCAACTATAGCGTTGACATGGATACTTCTAAAGTGATATACTGGGAGATGAATAAAAAATTTGCTACTACCAAGAGTGACCTCAGTCATCTTCTCTGTGTAGTAAAAATGATTAATCCTATGGAATACAGAGAATAGTATTTTTTTTTTTATTTTATAATTTCATTATCATGTGCATTAAAAATATACTCAGAACTGAAAGTTCCACTCCACCATAAAAGCTGCACTGTCGATTGTTGCCACCATATATTTCCAAATTATTTTAGAATGAACAGCACTCAAAATGTAAAAGAAAAAAAAAAAGAAATAGTCGTATAAGTAATTTTTCATCCATTCCAAGTCTCAACAGAAACCTGAGTTTCTCATTGTCCTCTGAATTGAATGCAGAAACTCTGTAGGATGTACTGGGTCTTCTGGGAAAGAAGGAGAAAGAATAATACCCTACCATAGCCAACAGTTAAATCAGTGTAAAGTCCTGAACTATTTTCTTGTGTTGCTAAGACTATCTGTGATGTTAATTTTCAAAACATCATAGCAAATAATTCAGATCTTTCAAGTCACAAACACTGTAACCTTTAGAAAATTTCAGCATGGCTACTTAGTATGTAGACTGGACTATATTCTGTTACCTAAAGAGACAAATTCATATTACCATATGTAATTCTGTTTATGAAACTGTAAGTTATAAATAATACTTACTCTATCCTGGCAAATGTAATAAAATGAACCAATGGCTGACCTGTACCTGTACCCATTAGACCAGACACTTGGAGGCTAATCAGAATGAATAAGTACTGAAACATTTCATAGAATCATAGAATGGGTTGAGTTGGAAAGGACCTTTAAAGTTGCAAGCCATGAGCAGGAACATATTCCACTAGATAAAGTTGCTCAAAGCCCATCCTGATTGAAATCATATCCTCCAATTGTATCCTGGGCCAAACGGTCAATGGAGTTTGATTCTTTCCCTTTCTTCTGCTCTTGTGAGACTACACCTGGAGAACTGCATCCTGCTCTGGGATCCCAGGTTTGCACAGTGTGAACTAGTGGGCGATGTTCCTTCTGTGACTGGGGGGGTGGATGAGATGGTCTTTGAAGGTCCCTTCCAACCAAAACTGTTCTATGATTATATTCTGTGGGTAGGACCAAGACAGGAGTGAAGAAAAGTGAGAGGAGGAAGTAACAGTAGGGAGGAATTGTTGCTGACTAACTGCAGTCCCCATCCTCCTGCACTCCTTGGGGGAGCAAGTAGAAGAGTCATTAGTGAAGTTGAGCCTGAGGAGAAGGGGTATGTGGGTAAACTATTTTTAGTTTTGTCTTTGTTTCTCACTTTCCAACTCAATTTGCCATAAAGTAAATTATTTTTTCTCAAGGAGCCTCTTTTGCCTTGATAGTTACTGGTAAATGATCTCCCTGTCTTTGTCTTGATGCACAACTTTTCCATCTTATTTCCCCCCCTCCCCATCCTGTTGAGGAGGGGGAGTAAAATGTTGCTGGGTGTGTATTAGGCCCTTAGCTGAGTTAAACATACCACAATTAGATAGAATTGATACTTCTGGTGGTTTATGTGGGTTTCTTCTTTTCTAGTAAGATCTAACTTTATACCATTGTGTGGCCAATCATGAGTTTTTCCCTTATTGCATCTTAAAGCCACAGAACAAAAAAAAAAAACAAAAACACCACAGGAAGTTTATATGAATGATTACTAGATCCCTGAAACTCATGTTTATTCCTTTATATTTTACATGGGAGAAGAAAATGCTATGAAACATTAGTGCATAAATACCCACATGCATAACATCTCCAGAAATAGTTTCTATGTTAGACAATAAATGAGCATAAATGCAAAAACGTTGAGAAATATATATCAATTAAGCAGATAAAAACATTTCATGTATATTAAAAGGGAAAAATAAATGAAAAATAAAAGGGAAATAAAGTTGAACCATGTAGGAATAATTCATCCTGATTAGGTCTTAATGCTAGTTCTACTGAAATCTGCATTAAAATACAAACCAAAAAGTCTGTGTGTCAGATAAAGTCAGAATAATACAGCTTCTTGTATGAGCTGAGATAATGGCATTCTCATCTTGCCCTATGGAATCTGAATGTCATTAATTCCTAGTTTGAAACATAATTTAATAAAGGTCACTTACCAAGGTAGAAAACAGGGGAGATAAGGAAAAAACCTACATAGCACATCTGCTTAGGATGAACCGATCTGACACAGTTATTAATTATCAGAGATGCCTTAGGGTTGGAATAAAGCTGTCAACTCAAGAGCAAAATGCTTTCTCAAAGTTAGAGTCTTAAAAAAATTGCAACAAACTCAGAAACATCCAATCAATTCTGCCAAATATCTTTTCAGAATCTATGATAATATTAAGGTAGAAGACTAAAATGTGTTACCAAAGTCTTAATCACATGAAAAAAAGATTTTTATCTGAGATCATCTGAATTGGATTCAGATAAAATAACTTTGTATTACATTTATGAAGGCAATGACCTAAAATATTGGATAACATTTGAGCACTCATTAAAGAAATCAATTAATATAGGACTTGGTCTTCAGTAATCAGCTAAGCTACATCTATAGCATTTGCTTGAACAGATCACTCTTTTTTTCAAATGGCATGAGTTGTTGTGGATAAAAGCAGTTTGTGGAACAGTGTAGGGATGTGGTACTTATAAATCATATCTGCACAAGCATGCACATAATTCTGTGTAATTAATATAATTTTGTCTTGACATTTTGCCTGTAAATATTCATCAAATTGGTTTGGATGATACCTGTGGCATTATATTATGTTATAACATATTTCCCCAAATATCTTTGATATCATATAAAAAATTAATGTGACTGTGCTAATGGTACTTACCCTTGAGAAATACTCTACCTTGGCTGATAATTGGATAGGAAAATACTTGGGAAGGTAGGCAGGTAGGTAGGTACGTAGGTAGGAGTCATGACATCAAGGTAAAACATTTAACTGGACTAGACCATACTGCTCAGTGAGTTTTAAATTTTAGTTTACCTTTATTATCAGTAGTTATCATATAGACCAAGAAAATAAGAGGAAGGAAAGAAATTTGTATAGTTGCTTTTACTTAGTAATCATCTGCATTTAACAGTTGAGCATCTTAATGATTTTTAATAGGAAAGGTATATTTTAACAACAAACATTCCTTTACATATTCTTTAGTTCAATTCTATTTCATTGTCTCTGCCTGTATTCAGCTGGGGACATTCTTGGGCTCTGGGACAAAATTTTACAGCGTAGCTCACATTTAGATACGTGAACTCTGTTCACCCCTAAAACAGGCAGGTCACACCAAACTCTTGAGAATGGTCCTCAACATGTATTATCCTCTATACACCTTATCTGAGATGAATAGTGCCAGTTAGTCAGTCTGAGCCAAAACCAGATGTGAGGTCAGCCTAACAGTTAAGTGGTATGACAGCTTACAGAACAGTGCTTGACTTCATGATCTGGCACTACGGGGGTTTCTTTGAGGGGGGTTTTGATGGTTTTTAAATGTGATACCTAAGACTTATTGTATACTGTATAGTTACTGTGCACTATATTTAAACATTCTGCTCAGATCAGGCATCTTTTAAAAACTGTGATGTCACAGTTAATACTGGTTTAGTAATCACTCTAGATCTTATGTATTTAGATTGTTTTATGAAAGCTTGGGCTGTGTAGATTCATAACAGCTGAGAGGTGGAAAACTACTAGAAGGATGTACTCTTTCACAGATCGTCTTGTCAAAAAGACACTGTTGATAACAAAACTGTTGGAGGCTTAAAAAAACTAAGCAAATTCATGAGTGAAAAAAAAGTCAGAAAAGTCTATAGCATCTACTGTGTGAAAAGTACCTCAACTACAAACTGATGGAAACTATTGCTAAGTACTTGCCTATTCTCATACTCTATGCTACAGATCAGTTGCCGCAGAAAAGTCACGAGGCCAAACAAGTATTTTGGTAACCTCATATTGAAATTCTAATGTTAATATTAAGCTCCTGATTTTTAAAGCTATGCATCTTAATTTTTCATAAATGGCTTAAATTAGCTTGGTTCAGATTTGACAATATTCTGCTGGTTGAAAACTTAATGCTGCCTTGTTTTGTGTGATTATCCTTGCATTTGTGTTAAGAGCTTAGAACAAAGCACCATCTTTTATTAATATAAATTATGAAATAAAATGTGGCAAATTTAAAGCTAAAAACAAAAAGAAAATACTGACAAAAATTGATGAAGTATTTCAAAACACCAATTAAATTCACAGGATAATGGCATTTTCCAGACTGCCAAACAAATAAATGCCTTTGAGGACATGCACTAGTGCTGGGCTGGTTATTACTGTTGCTTTTTGATTTTTCTGTAGTGCAAGTTTAATAAGTTTGCTTACTGAGGGTCTAAAGCTACTCTAAAATCAAACGTGGTCACTATATCTGATAGGATGTATTTGTAAAGCTAAGTTAATCATCTGGTCAACAGATTTGGGGGCAGCTCTTCTTTCGTCAAGATCAGCTCACATAATTATTTTGCCAATGTGATTTCAGTAGTGGTGCTACAAGTAAGCCAATTAAAAACTCCCTGCATTTATCATGTAGGCAGGCTGCACTGTGGTAGTCTTCTCGTTGTCTCTTGTGAACAAATTAGAAGTGATAATTCAAAATATTTTTAGTAATACTGACAGGCTGGTGATTTTTTTGCCTGCTTCTAACCATATTAAAACCAGCAACAAAAAACCCACACTACATAATTGTGCATGTTTATGTCACATGGGAATATTGGAAGTTCCTGCCTTCTCATTTTGGTATTTTTTTTCTGACAAATTCAAAAGGACTAAAACTGTATGAAAGGCCATACTAAAGGCAGAAGAAATGCATACTTCAAATTCATTTATTTTATTTTTTAAAAATAATAATGTCATCTTGTGTAACTGGCTTAATACCAGGAGAAAATATTTATCACTCTTCATCTTTCCTTTTTCTTTTTCCTTTCTTTTTTTAATTCTTATTTGGCTCCATATTCTATCTCTATTTTTGCTATTATACCATTTATAAAGTAGTGGTCCCTAAGGGCCAGGTAAACCAAACTTCTGTTAAGTGGTATTTTTTTACTTTTATGTCATAATTTGTGATACATGGATTAAATTTATAACTGTTAGAGTCTCCACGAATATTATCCACATCCAGCTACTAAACTGCAAACCTCAACTCTTCATACTATGTCCCATGCACTGAAAAAATAGAAGTCTGTGGAGGGGCAATAATGAGACGTAAGTTCTTTTGATTCAACAAACTTCAGTCATAAAGTGAAACACCACTGAAGTTGCTCCAGCTGCAGTGGTGGTGCTTTCAAAGCTTTTCCCATTCACTCCTGGGCACATTGCCAATTCTTTTCTCCTTTTCTTAAGCTGTCAGAAAGTCATGCAAGTGTACAGTGGTTTATATCTACTACAAGGTAACAGGCAGCTGAAGCCCTTTGAACAGCAAGTTCCACAGTATTTATCACAATTAATTAAAGGGAAAGAACAGAGGGGAAACATGTGTAACCTTCATCAGGTTCAAACAGAGTAGGTTGATGTTTTAAAGATTTTCTTACTGTTCTGAAAACCAGATCACAGATAGTTCAGAGAGAATTAAGGCTTTTAATAACAAATGAGAGATTTTGAAGCTGTGTTTCATCTACCCGTCAAACCCAGTTCCCCTCCCCATTTTTATCCTCATAAAGCTTAGCACTTATATAGCATTTTTCATCTTCAAAGTGCTTCACAACACATTAACTAATTAATCCTTTGAGCACCCCTAAGAGATGAGTAGAAAATAGTGTGATCTCTGGTAGCCATGTGAGAGCCTTGAGCAAGGCAATGAATCCTATATCCAACTGGGATTTTAGTCAAGGTCTCCTGAAGTCCATGGCACCCTGGACTTCTATTCTATTGAAAACATAAAGAAAATGTAAAACTATTTGACTAAGAAGCCACATTGAAAAGGGATGGGAGGCATTGAAGAACAAAGTTCACAGTTAGAATCTGGAAAAAGCTTACTATTACTGCCTAAGCAGCACCTCTCATTCATCCTATAAAATCTGTATAATAGGATCTTTAAATAACTGTAAGTATCCTGATTGAGAAATAGGAGTTCTAATTTCTGTCAAACCCCTGCTGTTTACATTAGTTTAGTTTACAATAGTAAACTAAACAGGACAAGGATGCAGGATTCAGCACTGGCATGTACTTCTCCATAATGCTAAAATCTTTGTTCAGTGCTTGCTGGCAATTTTTTGCTAAGGCTAATTTACAATCTCACCACAAAATAAAAAAAAAATAAAAATAAGAAAACAAAATAAAAATGCAGGTTTGTTGCCAGCAACAGTTTGAATGCAACCATTGTGCTCTGAGAGGTAAGGTTTTATAAGAACAAGTAATTCAAAGCTCAGAGACTAAAGAATGAACCTTGATTCAATTCAGTTAGTAAGATGGATGTAGTGACTGATTGCAAAACCACACCACCACCATAACAATGGCATATATCCTGAAAGCCCTATCTGATGCTGAGAATATTGTCAGTGTACTTCAAGAGGGTTGTTTATAAGAGGCTGTCATAGCTGGAGGAGTGGCAATCCCCCCTACAATAGCCTAAACCCACTTGGTTTTGTAGTCATGCTTATCCTGACAAAGTCTTTTCTTGTTTTACAGAAACATCAAGAGAAGGAAAGGAGATAAATGATTTCCCGGAATATTTAATAAACTGGTGGTCACAAAGCACTTGTAAAATACCTGAGTTTTAAATAAATCTAGGTTTACAATTCCCAGGTCTGGCATGAGTGTTCTGCATGAAAAATACCACCCTTTTGCCTCTTTAAATAATTTTGGAACTTGTGAATGTTGAACAGGTCTTGCAGAGCATATGTGTTGAATTCTGTTTTGCAAGGACTTATTCTAGGCAGTGAATTTGAACAAAGGATGTTTTTCTTGGAACCTTATTTTTGGGTTGCAGTCCCCAGACAATGGCAGGAACCCAGATTTCCCTCTGTGTTCAGTATTTTCTGTTGGTTTTCTTTAGAAAGCTCTTATACCATCAGCTCACTATTCTGAAGTGCAGAACTCCTCCCATATATTGTCCAGGGAGATCTAGCTACCTGCTTTCAGGTTTCAAGTTCAGTGCTGAGGGATAAGCACCTAAAATGCATGTGCTGCCCAATAACCACTGCTCAGTCATCACACAACCTCCTGTACATGCAACTACAACTAATGCTAATGTTCATCATGTTCCAGTTTGTTCAAGGGACTAGAAACTTCTAAGCCAGATGTTGTCTTAGACTGCTAAGACTATGAATACCCTTTGAAGTAAGACAAATTCAGAATGTGTGTGTACTCAGCTCTGTGAGTTTGTGTTTATACGTGCAGTTTTTGCCCATTCTTTTCTCCTCTCTTTCTCTCAAGGTATTGTCTTTATTAATTGGGTATAAAATATAATTCACTTAATGATTTTACATGAACATAATTGCCTTAATTCCAACCAAAAAACATATTGTCAAATTATACCACACCATATCTCATCATAAAAAAAACAAACAAAAACCAACAACAAAAACTCAAAACAAACAAACAGAAAAAAAAAAACCCAAACAAAAAAACCGCCAACTTTTGATGGTGAGAGTGATTAGACACTGAATAGGTTGTACAAAGAGATTGTGGAATCTCTGTCTTTGGGGATATTCAAAACCCAGTCCAATACCATCCTGAGCAACCTGCTCTAGCTGACTTGATTTCAGCAGTACTACACTATTTCCAGAGATGCCTTCCAACCTCAGCTATTCTGGGATTCTGCTTAGAGTTTAGAAGTCAAACTGGGACCTTCTGAAGAAAAGATCAAAAGACTGCAGCAGATTCTATCGCAAAACTTAGTTCTAAGGTTTGATATTGTTTAGGGGGTTTTTATATATTTGGTTCTGACTAACTATGTCCACTTTCAAGTAAGACAAGCTATTGACTGTAGTCAATAAAGTATGTAATAATTCTTCACTGAGTGTAACAGAAATTTAGACAAGGAGCACACATGTAGAAAGCTAAATTGCAGACAGAAGACTCAAATGCCTAAATCTAGAGTTGAAGTGTTGAATTAACCTTCTTTTCTGGTACTAGAATAACTGCTGTCACGTCAGAGGAGTGTAAGCATCTCTTTTGGAGCTAACATGTTTTTATTGTAATTATTTTTACTGTGCCTCCAGATTAAAGATGCCTACCCTGTACCCTATCAATCTGTAGGAGTAAGAAACCAAACTTACTTCACAATAAAAAGTGTAGAACATTGACCTTCTTCAAGAATCAAATTGGTTTAATTAAATATAAGCTGTATTTTAAAATTCAGTTGCTATGAGCTTTCAATGCCAGCTAATCTTTTTACAGAAGGAAAAGACAAAAGCTTAAGGGCTCAACAGATCAACAAAGATTTTTATGTTGATTTCTTAAAATGCAAAAATAAAATACAAATTTTCCCCACCTCTGTGGTAGACTGCTTAAATCAAATGAGACTACAATAGAAAACTTCAGATGCTGAGAAACTGAGATGTAATATACATAAATAAATTTTTGGATAAGGTTGTCTGATCAATTTTATTTTTTCTGTTCATTTCTACCTGAGTTTGTTAAAATTTATGGACTTACTTATACACTGTACAGCACAGCAAGAGGATTACCAGATGGCATTCTCATTCTGATTAAACAGCACATTTTTCTGTGTTTAACTAAGGCTCTTTAACAATTTTTTCTCTTTTTTTTTCTCTGAGGAAAGAAAGCTAGTGAAATATATGTAAGGTCAGCTTTGTTTGTTTTTAAAAATATATTTCATTGCGTTAAGCTATTAATTACTGGCAGAATCCTGCTGCATTTTAAAATAATTTAGGGCTGAAGACAGGCTGAGAGAATTGGGCTTGTTCAGCCTGAAGAGAAGGCTCAGGGAACATCTTACAGCAGTCTTCCAAGACTAAAGGGGGCCTACAAGAAATCTGGAAAGGAACTTTTACAAGAGCCTGTAGCGACAGGACAAAGAGGAATGGTCGTAAACCTCAAGAGGGTATATTTAGATTAAATATTATTATGAAATTCTATACTGTGAGGGTGGTGAGGCACTGGCACAGGTTGCCCCAAGAAGCTGCAGATGCCCCATCCCTGGATGCACTCAAGCTCAGGTTAGATAGGACTTCAAGCAACCTGGAAGATATTCCTGACTGTCACAGTGGGGTTGCAACTAGGTGATGTTAAAGGTCCCTTCCAACTCTAACCATTCTATGATTCTTTGATTCTATGAACTTAAATAATATTTTGGGGGTTTTAGTGGAGCAATAGTCCAGCTCAGTATCCAGAAAGATTATATACCAAAACTGAACTAGAATCAGAAATATAAAACTAAACTGTAGTGCAGATTTTAACAGAAGCTCTTTATCTTTTGTTTAAAATAGATTCAGGGCAACATCAAATATGAAAGAAGCCCATATGCAAGTTTCAAAATCGAGTAGTTTGAATTTTGGCTAGGTAATTTTGTTTGCATTTATGTGGACTCTCTTTTTTTTTTCTCTCTGCTGTGCATATATTTTGTTTAAATATAAGGAATAGATCTTACTAGAATGTCAAAATAAAACAGGGAAAAAAACCCCAACAACCCAACAAACCCTCCCCCTGCCTTTCCCCCCCCCATCTAAAGGCAGCAGGTTTTGTCTTGCTACATGTAAACCATATGTCAGTATAGTCATTTACTTCTCCATAATGAAATACTATCTTTATCACAAAATTCTGCCTCTTCCCTTTTTATTTCTTTTTGCTTCAGCTGGTGTTTTGAAACACTGCATTAGGGATGCAAATTTAATAGACAGATGTCTTTTGGTTTAAGCACCAAGTTAGAATACGAGGTACTCAGTTTCTGAATAATAAGACTGCGAAAGTATAAAAGCTTCTACATAACTGAAATTCCCTTCCATCCTCTGGATACAAATCTAATGGTCTAGGTTCTGACAGGAAGGATGATATTTTTAGTGTTTATGGCAAATTAATTCACTAGGGGAAGGTGAATGACAGTGTACTGCCAGCGGTCATGACTTCCTACTCAGGGCTGCCATTTAACATCTTGTTTTGCTTCTTAATAAAAAGAAAACTTTTTCTCAGTTTGTGATTATATTCTCTCCAGGGAAACATACTCTGCCTTTTTGTCTGTTTAATAAAGAAAATAACAAAATTATCATTAACTATGCACAATTCCTTCTTATGAACTAAATAAAAATAATTGCCAGACAATTGTTTATTCCTAGTCTGCAATTTGTTGAACTCTCCCTGTTTCTATGTTTATTGTGTGCATATGTACACATCTTCACATACACACGGTTGTGTATACACAACACATGTATACCTATACCCTTTATACTCCCAGACATACACATACGGTTTTAAGGAAACAGATTTTTTTCACTCCTGATGTCACATGAAATATTTGCAGTACAATTTGAATGTCTAGTACAGATAATGATATGCTGAGAAACTAATCACAAATGAACAATGATAATTTGTAAAGGGAAAATTACTGACCACCTATCGTCTGTTCTTTCTTGAATGTATATGTGTTCTTGTTCTCTGCTTGCATTTATAGTGATAAAATGACTTATGGAAGACCAAATACTGCCTTCCCAGATAAGTATGAAGTCAAATAAAAGTAATGATGTGGTGAGGCACTGAAATATGAATTCAAATTCTCCTTAGTAATGAGAATAGATAGTTTTTAACATTGGGTACTTTTAATAAATTAGCTGCTTTGTCTGGGACCACACCTGCTTCACTGCTCTTCCTTGCTGCTATCTCATCAAAAGAGGAATCTGTAAGAAAGCAAAAGGAAAACATAAGAATATATGGGATTCCTTGGTCTTCTGTAATCAACTAATTCAGTTAGTACTATCAATTACTCTAGGAAATTAAAGACTGGAGGTATAGCCAGATAATGAGCATTTTCCTCTTAGAATCCATTTACATGCACCCGAAGGAAGTTGACATGAGGAAAATCAGTCCAGACTTGGGGATAGTCCTGATTCAGTTGGAAGGTAAAACTAGGTGATCTCTAGACAAAATTTCTATGAATGTATGAATCTGGGTTTATTTTTCTTACACTCGTAAACAAGTTCATTAACTAAAGCAGGCTAAGAGAACTCATCCTAAAATAGACAGCACAAGGTTATTACTGTGTTGGGATAGCAGTCCTGAGTTCAACCTTCATTACCTTTAGCAATTATACATTTATAAATACATTTATTTTACATTTCTATCCTCAGAAGTTCTATCAAAACCAGCAAACATTTTCCTGAAAAAACAACCACGTAGCTACATATAAAACTCTTCTTTCATTGTCTCCTCTTATATTTTTTTTTTATTTGCATTTGGAAACACACTGAGATTCCAAACAATTTGTGGTGTATTATAGGGCTTTCTTTGCTATGTTTGTATGAGCATACACCATGGAGATAGTATTCAGATTATTAGAAAAGCACAATTTGAGCTGTGCTTTTAGAAGGGCAAGTACAGCAACACTCTCTATTCAGTGTGCACAGAATTGTGACATTTTAGATAGACTGCTTGACTTGTGTTTTTTCAAGTGCTACACATTTAATGTTCCTTAACTAATACTTTTTCTGCAACATGATGTCTGCTGTTGCTAGAAAAGCTGCAAATTCTTGGATGCATTTTCTTTTACTTCACTGTAATATCAGAAACAATAAGCACAATCTTTTGAGATTTTAAAGACCACTTGTTCAGGGCAGTAGAATTTGAGGATGATTGCAAATCAGATGTCTGGGGCTCTGAATGCTAATCCCACATTGCTATTCAGGCAGTCTGTAGAATGTCTTATTGTTCTTAGTAAATACGAGTGTAGATACCCTATGTAGTGTGCTAGATACTGTGAATTCTGTGAAGGAAATTGGAAATCATATATACTCGGATGCTTCAAGTCTATTATTGCATAATTTAACACCTCTTTTTTTNAAGTGCAAGGATTGAGCATTTCATGCTGAAGTGCCTCAGGCAGCTAAAAATGTGAATTTTTTTCTTCAACTTGGATATATGATTTGCCTTTTGTTTTTTTTTTTTTTGTATAATTTAAATTTTTTTTTTTTTTTTTTTTTTTTTGTCATACCACTTTCTACCTGAAAAGCTGAGAAATGCTCTGAATAAAGATTTAAAATTTTGGGTGTTTAAAATTCTAAAACAAATATTCTACAGCCAGTTCTTATGAAAGTGTCCTATGCAATTACACTCAGCACATATAAACCAGTCATCCAATGTAGTTATTATGAATTACACAAGCTAAGATTTTTTTCTCTATATTTTCAAATTGGTGTACAAACTAAACACACGCTTGCTAGGAAAGTAGGCTGCGATATCCGTGTTCTTGGACACACACTAAGCAGAGCTTCCAGACTGAAGCACAGAGTGTGGGACATACTGCTGATTTCTGCCTATCACTTCTTCACATATCAAGCTCACACAGACTAGCAAAGGGATTTTTTCTGCTCTGTGAATTTCTGTAGCAGACAGCCTGTCAGATTGTTTGTATCTGAAACAGACAAAAATGTGAAACAAAGAAATGGAGAAGCTATGGCAATCTACTTTGGCAGTGGTGTCCTGATGTCATGGTTTAAACCCAGCTGGTAATTCAGCACCACACAGCTGCTTTCTCACCCTCCTCTTTCGCACTCCCCCAGTGGGATGAGGAGAAGACTCAGAAGAATGTAAAACCCACAAGATAAGAACATTTTTAACAACTGAAGTACAATATCATAATATTAATAGTAGTAGTAGTAGTAATAATAATAATGGAATAACAAGGAAAGATACATAAAGCTAAAAGTGCAAAGCTAAAGAACCCATTTAATACAAGAGATGCCCAGTACGTTTGCTCACCATTTGCCAACTGATACCCAGCTTGACCTGAGCAGCGATCTGGGCCTTCCATGTATCAACCCCCTGTTTATATACTGGGCATAATGTTGCTGTGGTATGGCTAGTTGCTATGTTGGCTAGTTTGGGTCAGGTGTCCTGTCTGTGCTTCCTCCCAGCTTTCTGTGCCCCTCCTCACTGGCAGAGCATGAAAGACTGAAAAGTCCTTGGTCATGGTAAGCACTACTGAGCAACAACTAAAACATTGGTGTGTCTTCAGCATTGTTCTCAGACTAAAGCCAAAACACAGCATTGTACTAGCTACTAGGATGAAAATTTACTCTATCACAGGCAAAAGCAGGACATCTGATCAAAGACAAGACCTTCCCTACCCCCATGGTTTTGCTCTATGCATTTCAATCAATCTGTCTCATGACCAGTATCATTAGATATGCTCGCCATCACTGTCAGTCTATCTGTCACTCAAGAAACAGATACCTGAGAAGCCCCTTCAAGACATATAAACACCCCCCCCACCCCCATCTAGACGATAAAGAAATCCTACATTTTTCCTGTCTTAAATTCTTACCTCTGATGACCAAAATATAAGTTCCTCCTCTGTCACTGACTCTTTTTAATACATGATGCCTCAGGTTTAGTGTACTGAACATTTCTGAAGCCAAAGTGTAGTTAAAAAAAAATCTTTTTAAATGCAAGCCTGAGGGTCCTGCTCAAGGATATACAGTAACTAGTACCCTGGAGATTGTAAATTCACATATCAGACACTTGCACAAAACTTGCTACAATTACCTTTAATAATCTATTGCTAAATTAAACTGTGACAAGGAGCAGATTTCACAAATATGTGAACACAGTTGTTTCAGTTTGGCAATAGAGAAGATATCTAAGAGATGCAACCATAACAAGCATATATATCTGCAAAGGAATAGATGTCATAGTCATAGAATCATAGAATAGTTAGGGTTGGAAAGGACCCTAAGATCATCTAGTTCCAAAACCCCTGCCATAAGCAGGGACACCTCAAACTAAACCATGCCACACAAGGACTTGTCCAGCCTGGCCTTGAACACTGCCAGGGATGGAGCACTCACAACTTCCTTGGGCCACCCATTCCAGTGCCTCACCACTCTAACAGGAGTTTCTTCCTTATACCCAATCTAAGTCTTCCCCTGTTTAAGTTTGAACCCATTACCCCTTGTCCTGTCACTACAGTCACAGAATCATAGAATAGTTAGGGTTGGAAAGGACCTTAAGATCATCTAGTTCCAAACCCCTGCCATAAGCAGGGACACCCCACACTAAACAGTGCCACCCAAGGCTTCGTCTAACCTGGCCTTGAACACTGCCAGGGATGGAGCACTCACAACCTCCCTGGCCAACCCATTCCAGCATCTCACCACCCTAACAGGAAAGAATTTTTTCCTTATATCCAATCTAAACCTTTCCTGTTTAAGTTTGAACCTGTTACCCCTTGTCCTGTCACTATAGTCCCTAATGAACAGCCCCTCCCCAGCATCCCTAGAGGCCCCCTTCAGATACTGAAAGGCTGCTAGGAGGTTACCACGCAGCCGTCTCTTCCCTAGGCTGAACAGCCCCAACTTTCCCAGCCTGTCTTTGTATGGGAGATGCTCCAGTCCCCCAGTCATCTTCGTGGCCCTCCTCTGAACTTGATCCAACAGCTCCATGTCCTTTTTATGTTGAGGACACCAGAACCGCACACAATACTCCAAGTGAGATCTCACGAGAGCAGAGTAGAGGGGCAGGATCACCTCCTTTGACCTGCTGGTCACGCTCCTTTTGATGAAACCCAGGATACGGTTGGCTTTCTGGGCTGCATGCACACACTTTGCTGTTGTATCTCTAAAATAGAAAAATCTATTGCAGAAGAGCAGAAGCTGACCCTAGTGGAAGAAAACTTAACAGTGGATGAGAAACATAACGTGAGCCAGCAGTATCCTGGGATGCATCAAAAGGAGCGTGACCAGCAGGTCGGAAGAGCTGATCCTGCCCCTCTGCTCTTGTGAGACCTCACTTGAAGTACTGTGTGCAGTTCTGGTGTCCTCAACAAAAAAACAACATGGAACTGTGGGAACAAGCCCAGAGGAGGGCCACAAGGATGATCAGGGGACTGAAGCACCTCCCGTATAAACATCAATAACTTTATCAATCCTGGGAAAGAGCTAATAGACAGTATAAACATTTCCTTGATCTCTACCATTCACATATTCTTTACAAACCACAGAATTTTAAATCAAATATTCAGTCATGTAAAAATAATTCCTGATGACCTATTCATATGAGTGATTGAGAGAATTGGAGTTGTTTAGCCTGGAGAAAAGGAGACTCAGAGGTGACCTTATCACTCTCTACAACTTCTTGAAAGGAGGTTGTAGGCAGGTGGGGGTTGGTCTCTTTCACCAGGCAGCAATGGACAGAACAAGAGGACACAGTCTCAAACTGCGCCAAGGAAGGTACAGGTTGGATATTAGGAAGAAGTTTTACACAGAAAGAATAATAAAATATTGGAACAGTCTGCCCAGAGAGGTGGTGGAGTCACCATCCCTGGATGTGTTTAAAAAAAGACTGGATATATAACTTGATGACATGGTTTAGTGGAGGTGTAGGGCATGGGTTGGACTTGATGATCTTAGAGGTCCCTTCCAACCTGGTGATTCTGTGAGATCTTGCATAAAATCTTCTTTCAGTGCAAACATGACTGTTTTGCATGGTCCTTGGACAAGGAATAACCTGTGTGGCCCACTTCAGCAACCCTTACTGGATGTGGCCAGTGGTGCTTGCAAACAATTAAGAGTTTTTTCGTTTTGTTTTGTTTGGTTTGTTTTTTTTTGAGGGGGGAAGGGGGGTGGGAGAATGGGGAGAAGCAATCAACAAACAAAAAAGCATTACTTATTCAAGTCCATTTTGCAGTCTCTGATAGAATAAAGAGTAGTTAATAATCCAGCTGTTAGAAAGCTCCCTTGATATCTTTGTTGCTTTCAAGGAATAACTTATTCTGCTTGATTATCTCAGGGACTTAAACCCATTCTTTCAATGTAATCGATGCCTTGGGGTCTATGTCCTGTGAAGCTGCTCCATTTTGCTAAAGCAATTAAAATTTAGTAAAGTATAAAATATCAGCAAGTTTTACAACATAAATTATTGGAAAACCTTGATAAAAGATACAACTACATTCACCTTCAGTGAAGCCACAGTGTACACATTCAAGCTGGAAAACAGCCCATACAGGCTCCAGCTTAGGATTTGACTCCGTTGCCCTAACTGACTAGTGGTATTAGTCAAACACATAGGCCTAGCAGAGACAGCACAGGAGCTACAAAAAGCCTTTATGGAGAGACAGCTGATTGTCAGTGAAGGCCTTTAATTATTTGGAACAGTACATCTGTTTCAGGTAAGAAGCACAGTTTAAGGCAATTGAATTGAGCCCTTCCTTCATAAGCAAGCACCTACATTAGACACTTCCAAATTTAAACATTTACAGTCTGGTGATAAATCTTAGACTTTATGCTGCATAGAAAATGTTATCTACTGTTGTATGGAAGGCAAAATATTTAATACAAAAAGAGGTTCACATTTTGTGTATTATTAATCATAGGATTTTTTTAAATTATTTTTCTTATGAAACAAGAAATAAAAAAGGCAGATTTTTAACATTAGATGTAGTCTAAATGAAAATAAACTGTTGACACAGGATAAATGAACAGTTTCCTTTTGAGCAGTTGGCAAACAGAGAGGCAAAAATACAAGCTTATGGAAGACAGGAAACAATTACAGATTATTGGAAGTAAAACTCAGAAATTAATATAGAGGCAACTGTAACTTGCTAAACAGAAGTGTCATTTTTCAAAAACAAGTGTCACTAAACATTATCTTCAGAAAACACTATCAATTTGAATACTGAAAAACATGGGGAAAGAATCTGGTGATTCAGTCAGGATTTCAAGTTTATATTAATTTGTATAAACATAGCAAGAAGTCATAATGCAAAATCAAGAGATAATTCAAACAGAAAAAAAATGCTAAATAAGGTATATATTATAAAATAGTCTCTTGAAATATCAATATTTTGCACTCATGGATGCCCTATTAATTTCTTAAAAAGTTGAATATTGGAGAGACTTAAAAACATTTCTGATTAACTGAAAATAAAGAATGAGAGACACAAAGAATGGAGAACGCCAATTACTCAACATGACAAAACCTTTCCAATTTTCTACTCAAGTTTGGGGCCAAAAGCCCTCCTGGATTAATATTCTATGGATAAAGACATTTTGGAGAGGAGGGAAAAATGTCATTCATTTTTCCTAAACTAGTCCTTTTGACAGACTTTATATTAGATACTGCACTGCTGAGCATTCAAATCAGGAAATTCTACCATAATACATGCTGGAGAATCACAGTCCAACTCTAAAATGATGGTAGGCATTACATAACCAGTCCAGTGAAAGATTGAGAAAATTACAGTTCCTTTTTACTCTTTAATAAAATGTATTTTAGCTCTTCTGAAAGCAAAAAAAAAAAAAAAAAAAAAAATTTAGTACTGAAACACTTAAATTAT